>JADLZL010002386.1:600000-820918 GCA_015844335.1 Chrysopogon serrulatus
AAGCATTGGAAGTAAAGGTATTTATGCAAATCAAGGATTTGGAGAGAGCTCATGATGTGTGGACAAGGTTGGAGGAAACCTATGAGGGCACACAAGCCGTGAAGAGTGTCAAGCTATACATTCTCAAAGACAAGCTCTCAAGTTTCAAGATGCAAGAAGGTGAGAGTGTGCTAGAGATATTCCACCACCTCCAAGTGATTGTCAATGACTTGAAAAATTTGGATGAGAAGGTGGAAAATGCAGACTTCTTTTACAAGTTCCTAAGAAGCTTGCCATCAAGATTTGAGTTCTTGGTCACAATGTTGGTGAGAGAAAGATTGAACACTAAGACCCCTAACCAAGTACTAGGTGAGGTGATCACACATGACACCTACCATGTGGAACGGGAAGGGGAATCTCAAGAGGAAGAGAAGAAGAAGACTGTGGCATTCAAGGCCACCTCCTCCAAGTGCAAGGGCAAGAGTAAGAAGCAAAGTGTTGACGGTGGATAGCGTCAACTTTTATAGTGAAATAAACATGAGATATGATCAATACACATAGAAGATAGGGGGTTTTAACTAACAATTTCATGAGTTTTGGTAATTTCATATTTTCTAGGGAGCGTTCCAAAAAACCGTGGTGAAGGACATAATTATCAAACAAATTAGCAAAATTATCTCATGCTTAAACATGCGCCATTGGGCTATACATGGAACAAGGAGGCACCACGATGAAGCGGAGGCCCAGAGCCCGAGATGGGGTGCCGAGCGGCCTAAGCCCTAGGGCCGGTCGGCCCCACCACAACGCCGCCTCGGTTCATCTTCTGGAAGCTTCCTCCACAGCCTTTGAGGGTTCATATCCACCGTACGTGAAGTCGGTTTGATCGAACGGCTCGTATGCATCCCACCGGGCTATATAAAGAGACCCCTGGCCCCCTGATGGAGGCATCCCTGAGACTCTAATTTATTATCTCCAGTTGGATCAATGTGAGAGGGGTCCCTTGAATGGATCTACCTCTTAGAGTAGCTATCTAGTCTTAGAATTAGAGAGAGGAGTTGAGAGTAGAGTTCTGGAGGAGTTAGGCTGTCGGTGCTTCTTCTTCTTTGTATTCTCTGGGATCAAGTCCCCTCGCCCGGGACTTGGTTCTGGGGTTCTTCAATCAGTGTCTTCTTATGTAAGTAACTTTGTATTCATATTGTTCTTCTAGTTCACAATTCTTTTGAGTACTTTAGTCTATAGGACCCTGTAGATTGAAGTAGTAATATAGGTGTAAGCGTGGTGCTTAGATCTAGATTACTTGTGAATGTCCCCTGTCTTTTCGGTAGATGGTAGCTCACGAAGGTGACATTATAGCTTCATTAAATCCTCTATAATCCATCACCCGTTAGAAGGATTGGCGGCCATATATAGGTGCTGGTAGGGGAGAACTCTGATTTCTACCCTTATTCAAGTTATCTGGCCTTGTTAGAACATTAGAAAATACCTTTTTTACCGAGATTCGAAGTAAACGTAGTTTTAATGATCTCCTTTTATCTCTAGCTAAGATTGATATCTACTGGTTAGGTTGGATCATAGTTATACTCACACGTTTCCTTGTGGATACGATATATAAAACCTCCGGGTGAAGTGCTACATTGGTATTATATCTGTGCACTTGCGGATAGTCATATTTTCTTATGTGCATTTAATTTATACCAACAAGCATTTCTGGCACCGTTGCCGGGGAAACGGTTGCTGAGTTAATTGCGAATCTAGCTTTACCTTGTATTATACTTTTATCTTTTCCTGTTTTATCCCATTCTCTTTATTATTTTTGTGTTCATCCTTATGGATGCTTTTAATTCCACTCCTATCTGCTTATATGGCATGCGCAAAAGCTTTGGGCCACCAAAATCTATAGAGCCTATCATAACACCTGGCTATGAGCTGCGCCCATGTCTAATCAAAATGATTCGGGATAAACCCTTCTCGGGAGAAGGCAATGAAAATCCATACTCACACCTACGAGAGTTCGAGTAGACCTGTGCATGCTTGCGAATCGCTGGCATGTTTGATAAGACCTTAAGATGGAAGCTTTTCCCATTCTCTTTGATAGGAAGAGCTAAACAATGGTACAATTGAGCCGTAGAAAGTATGCAAGGGGATTGGAAAATGTTAATGTTATACTGAATTCTGTTTACACTTCTTTTCCATCTCTAAAGTAGCTAGCCTTCGAAAAGAGGTTCTAACTTTAGGCAACTAGAACACGAATCTCTTAGTAAATCATGAGATTGTTTTAATGAATTCATCACATTTGGTCCTAACCTTGGTTTACCAGACCCCATGCTTCTTCAACATTTTTATTTGGGTCTTACCAAGGATTCTAAGGAAACCCTTGATTTAGCCTCTGGAGGAGCTTTTTTTCACTTACCTATAACTGAAGCAAGACCTATGCTAGAAAAGTTTGTTCAAGCCTATTCTAAGCTCTCCGAGGAAGAGAAGGAATCACCTCCCGAACAAGATGATGAAGTTTTTGTAGCTAAAACACAATCACTCCAATCCCAAGATTTAGCTATCAATCCTAAACCATTAAAGTCTCATAATGATGATTTAGAGACTTCCAATTAGCTAAGATGCTTGTACATCAATATAAATTAGATCTTCTTAGAAGAGCATCTTGGAAAAAGTGTGCTCAATTTCCTTTCCCACCTAGAACTAAAGGACATCGAGAAGAATGCAAGGATGGCATGTCTAGTTATGCCATAGAAGGAGAGCTAAGCCACTCAGGAATTAATCCCATCTTCTCCCCTTCTATGCCCACATTAGATGACTTATCTCAACCCATCTTTAAACCCATCCTTCACTCTGATGATCTCTCTTATGCTCTCTCTCCTAAGTCTTATAATAACCCTAGAAACTCACTAAAATACCCAAAGCGTAGGAGTCATGAAGACTATAGGAATGACCGAGAAGAGCAACATCGACAATGGCAGGAATGCATGGAACATATGAAAAACACATATGCCATTGTCAAAGGATGGATGGAAGAGAACGAAGCCTTAGTATTAGCATCTGAACTTGGACTAGATTCAAATGGTGAGCTTAAATCAATTTCTTCAATAAACATGACTCACCTAAGTTCAAAGAAAGCCTTAGACGAGACCAATTCTAGAGACAACAATTCATGGAAAATCCTAGAAGATAAAACATCCAATGAATGTCATAGGTATGAAATAATAGAGATAAACTTGTTGCCTATAGATAGCCATGAAGAAACACCTATAGAGTTTGAAAAGGGAGATCATATCAATGAGCATGGAAATTATTTCATTAACATCCCATCAAATCCACGCTCATATGAGAAATCTCCTGGATTCCTTGGCCTCTCTAACGTTGCCACACAAGAGATCTTCAACCCCCTCATTTTGCCTATTCCTAAAAATTTGAAAGGGTGGTTGTAAATGTATATGTTTATCATAAATATTGTAGATCTCGTTGTAATCTTAAGATAACATGAGTTTGCACCTTTTGCTATAATGCCCCTATGCTAGAAATATAATTGTGAAAATATTCCTTTGGGTATTTTTGTCACTAACCATTCCAGGTTTGAAGTAAGAGAATAAACAATGACAGCACCAGGTATGTCCAACCAATTATCATGCAACATTGAAGTATATCCATCCAACCTTAACTTTGCTTTGCAAAAATTCAAGCTTGGGGGAATGGACTTATTTGAAAAATCTTAAATCATGTTGCTAATATTGGTTGTCTCTACCTTTTTAATTTATTCTTAAAATGTTGCATAATAATCATGCTCTTTCATCTCTATCTGAATAAATCTCTATTAGTGCTTTCATGTCACCTTTGTCTGCTATAGTAAATTTTAGTTTGGAAGTACTTCAAGGGTACTTTTATAGGTTTTTTAAATTGAGCATGGTGCTTAGGTTAAAATGCCTTCCTTAACTAAAACTAGACATGGAGTTTGGTTTGGTTATTGAACTAGAAATTATTATAGTAGGTATTGGAATATTTTGTCGGACTAACCCCTATAGGAATCTTTCAATCCAATCTGGGTAAATCATGAGATGAATTCAAATCAAGGATGAAGCAAGACACATGACAAACATCAATAACTTTGTAGAGAAGAGATAGCTCATTCATCATGGATGGAAGAATTATAAGTATCAATGATTCATTCACTTTATCTTCGGCTGCAAGTTACTTTTTGCCTTGAGCCATGCCTGTATAGAATATGATCTATGCTAAAATAATATCAACACTATCTTTTTATTAGCATATACAAAACACAATAAAATTCTAGACAAACAACCTATCTTTCAAAATTCTATACTCCTTCGAGTATGTTTTGTCCACTAATTTGTTGCAGGCATAAGAATGAGTAAAGTGAAAAGATCAAGGAAGCAAAAAATGGCAAAGAATAAGAAAGGAGTGCAATAGAGGAGATAAGTTACTCAAGAACAACTCAAGATACAAAAAAAAAGGAAAGGACCACTAAAAGTCATCTACCCTTCGTCACTTGGAGTCATACTCCATGAATGAAGGTAATACCCTAAGGTAATTGGTCAGTGTTTTTCCTCTTGATCTTGATATGTATATAAATAAAGATATAAATATGTTTAGGATTAAAACCTTGCTTAATTGACTCAACATGTTTAAAATGTTTAAACTTGTTTCTAGCATTCACTTTCTTGATCCTATGGTTGTAACCAATTAAAGCTAAAAAATGTACATCCTATGTTTGAAAGATGATAGTCATACTCATATTACAATTGAAACATTAAGTAGAGATACATAATCCTTTCATTGGTTAAGAAATTTAACCCAATTTGCCATACGAACTTAAATGCAACACTCAATGCTCTGATCTTACCACCCATGTTAAACAAAATATGCAACACCAACTTCGTCTTGTGCAATATGCTTAAGGTCAGAGAAGAATAAATAAAGAAATAGATTTAGTTCTGTTGGTGTTTTTTCACCAACAGAGCCCATGCACTTAATCTCTACCTTGGTTTACAAGCAGGATACACTTCAAGCAAAGTGTGAAGGGAATATTCCCTAACACTCTACAAGTGAAAGATCTAAATCCATGAACATGCGAGATGCTGCTAGCTCCCACTATTAATGCTCTACTTTAACCTGTTGGCTAAGCAAAGAACAAGAGGGGCACCACCATCAAAATCACAAACGCGAGAGGTGTAACCATCATTATCTCCATCTACAAGACCGACAGATGCACTCAATGAAAGAACAAGAGTGGAGAAGAACAAGTCCAATTCGGAGGACTTAAAAAATCTGAACCTTCACCGAAAAGGTAACATCGGTAGTTATCCATATTTACTTTCTTGCATTGCATATTTCTCATTAGCATATTTACTTTTCTGCAATAGCATTATATAGAAAACAATAAAAATAATTAGGTATTTATTAGGCTGCAATCATGCATCTCAAATTTGAAGCCCATGTCTCCAAAATATTAATTTGGTGGTGGCCTAAAATTCTGCTAAAATAAATACTTTGAAACCCCCACAAACCTAATTCTCTAAAACGGCGAACCAAAACTTTTTATCCTAAAACCTAATTCTCTAAAAGTTTTGGTGTTTTATCCTAATACCATTCTACGAGTTTTGGTGGATGACCCCAAGGATGACTCCAAGAGCCAGCACACCTAGGTATCTTCATCTACACCACTTGAAGTATGCCTTTCCAACAACACAAAGCTAACCCCTGTGTGAAGAAAGTAATTTCTTGGAGAATGAGATTGGGATCTCTGGCAACGCTTGCTCTTATAAGCATGAGCTCCTCTGTGAAAATTACTCAGCTTCAATGCTTAACCATGACAGTAACTAGCTTGGGGGAGAGCATCCCCTAGTTATCAGGTAAGTATACCTAAGCGATTATTGAGTCTGTTTTATAGTCATAAAATACCAAAAATATGTGAGCACATGAAGGTTCACCATAGTATCATAAGAAAACTAAAAATACCAAAAATATATAGGCACATGAAGATCCACGTCTATAGTCTTTTATGAGTCCATTAGTTAAATAAATAATGAATAATAATTAAAACCAAATAAAGATGCTTTATTAAGGTGTGATCATAAAGTGTGCTTAATAAGTTTTGTCTAGGTGGTCAAAGAGTCAATTAAAAACTAGAGAACAATATAATTTTGAATTGGAGATGATGAATAGTTGCTCTACCATAATTCCTTTCAAGTGCCTAGGTTTCAACCTTAAATTCTCCTGAGTTTTGGATATGACTGCTTTGATATAAGAATTTACTCTGAACCTGAAACTTGTGGAGGCATTTGCTTGAGCTAAGTCTAGGTGATTGATGGATATGATATGAGAAAGTCTGAGCTGCTATTTATCTTATTCCTAGTGATACTAAAGTTCTAGAGATTTATCTTTTGAAAATTCAAAATCTTACATGATGAGCTCTTGTATGACAAAGTTTGAATTCCTACCAAAGCCATATATGATATATTTAGATTAGGAAAACCTTTGCTTATTCATGCTGCTTGCTTTGCATTGAGTTTAGTCAACCTTTGTTGTATCTCTTATGAGAGTCTTGTCATGCTTTTAAAATCAAGATCATTTACACACTCCATCCACTTGTGCATTATTCCTACACAGGGAGTAAGCGCAAATATTTTCCACATTCATCCAGATCCATCTTAAAAAAATGTTTTTCTCCTACACTGGGAGTGAACGCCCAAAAAGAAACCATATAGGTCAACCCCTGTTAATTGCTCTAAGTTCTTATCAATTATCTCTCCAATCATTTTGTATTTGAAGGATGCATGTGGCTATGCAAAAGAAAGAGTATTGAAAAAAAGGGGAGTAAGAAAAATGGACAAGTGTCCAAGCAATTAAACAATGGGTACATAGATGCCTGCCTCCCTATAAAAAAGAAGAAAAAAAAAAAAAAAAGAAGAAGAAGAAGAAGAAGAAGAAGAAGAAGAAGAAGAAGAAAAAGATAGCCCATGTTTTTCGGTGAAAGTTCTAGGTTCAAGAGAGAGAGAGAGATTTATATTCCAAAGAGCAAAAATAGAATTAGGATTAGCCACCATATATACACCTATCCACCATATTCCATACATATGCACATCTTGGTTTGATTGTATGACTTGACTCTCTTTGGATCCATTGTTTGACCTTACAATATATGAATTGCAAGTATGCTTACCCTTGTTTTATGTCACTCCTATGAACTCCACTATAATCCTTAGCTATAGGAAGGCATAACATCATAAATGCCTCAAGTGAGATCTATAAATACCACATATTAAGAGACTTGAGGGTGTCATACAATTAGGCTCTGAGTTTCATTTCAAAAACTTATAAAAACTCTAGAATACTAGTTGAGTGAAGAATTTGAGACATAGTGCTTGACTTGATTGTTCTATCTTTTAATTTAGTCAAGACCCAAGTGAAAGTTAAGAAGCCCCATGGTTGAAGGTAATATGGGTAAGTTTGAAAGTCAGATCAGTTTATTCTAATCTGGAGGAGAATTTTTGATTGAATGCATCTGTACTTTTGAGGCGTGAAAGCATTGTAGCAACTCCTGATCCAAGTTATTCATTAAGCTTTGCTAAGGGACTAGCAAAGGGTAAGCTTGGGGAGCTTGTTGACGGTGGATAGCTTCAACTTTTTATAGTGAAATAAACATGAGATATGATCAATACACATAGAAGATAGGGGGTTTTAACTAACAATTCTACGAGTTTTAGTGATTTCATATTTTCTAGGGAGCGTTCCAGAAAACCGTGGTGAAGGACATAATTATCAAACAAATTAGCAAAATTATCTCATGCTTAAACATGCGCCATTTGGCTGTCCATGGAACAAGGAGGCACCACGACGAAGCGGAGGCCCAGAGCCAGAGATGGGGTGCCGGGCGGCCTAAGCCCTATGGCCGGCCGGCCCCACCACAACGCTGCCTCGGTTCATCTTCTGGAAGCTTCCTCCACCACCTTTGAGGGTTCATATCCACTGTACGTGAAGTCGGTTTGATCGAACGGCTCGTATGCATCCCACCGGGCTATATAAAGGGACCCCTGGCCCCTTGACGGAGGCATCTCTGAAACCCTAATTCATTATCTCTAGTTGGATCAACGCGAGAGGGGTCCCTTGAATGGATCTACCTCTTAGAGTTGCTATCTAGTCTTAGAATTAGAGAGAGGAATTGAGAGTAGAGTTCTGGAGGAGTTTCGGCCTGTCGGTGCTTCTCTTCGGCTGTATTCTCTGGGATCAAGTCCCCTCGTCCAGGACTTGGTTCTGAGGTTCTTCAATCATCGTCTTCTTATGTAAGTAACTTTGTATTCACATTGTTCTTCTAGCTCACAATTCTTTTGAGTACTTTAGTCTATATGACCCTGTAGATTGAAGTAGTGATATAGGTGCAAGAGTGGTTCTTAGATCTAGATTACTTGTGAATGTCCCCTATCTTTCCGGTAGATGGTAGCTCGCAAAGGTGACTTTATAGCTTCGTTGAATCCTCTATAATCCATCACCCATTAGAAGGATTGGCAGCCATATATAAGTGCTGGTAGGGGAGAACTCTGATTTCTACCCCTATTCAAGTTATCTGTCCATGTTAGAATATTAGAAAATACCTTTTTACCGAGATTTAAAGTAAACATAGTTTTAGTGATCTCCTTTTATCTCTAGCTAAGATTGATATCTACTAATTAGGTTGGATCGTAGTTATACTCACACGTTTCCTTATGGATACGATATATGTCCTCCGGTGTGGGGGTTTAGACCCCTATACCCTCACGGCCGGCCTTTGGCCTCGACAGACAGGGCGGCCCAGCCCACAAGACCAAGACCGATCGGCCTCTCTGGCCTGGTCGGAGTCCCAGGCGGACAATTAAAGAGTTACTTGTCATGCAAGGCAACTAGTCGGTTAGGAAACCAATTGTACTCTACCTAGATACGGTTTGTTTGTAACCGACCACCTCGGGATTTCAGGATCTGTAACCCTGCCCCCCAGACTATATAAGGCGGGCAGGGACCCCCTCCAAAACATCTCTCAATCCTTTTCATTAATAACAGAAGAGCAAGACGTAGGGTATTACGCATCAAGCGGCCCAAACTTGGGTAAACCGTGTGTACTGTTCTTCCTGTTCCATCTCGCTTGTAGTCTAATAGCGTGCCTCCACCATAAATCAGTACCGTCGGTATACCCATGGTAGACTGCCGCCGATATTTTGTCGACAGTGGCACGCTAGGTAGGGGGTGCACGTGCAAACTTAGTAGCAAGCAAGATGGTTTCCTTCGCTACAACCATGGAGATCGAAGCTGGGTCGACCTTCACCATTGGCTCTTTCACTTGGACTGTCTATGCGACGGGAGGCGTGGGAGGAACACCGGCAGATCCGGCGCCAGTGCCTCAAGCTCCGTAGCCACCGCGTCCCTCGGGATCAATCTCGAGGGCACCACGACCGGCGACCCGACCACCGCTCCCTCGCTACCAAGGAAGGCAGATCGACAACTCCGATCTTCTCGAATCCATCGATCGGCTCTGAAGGGGCCTCGAGGAGATGGTCGAGCAGTTGGAATCAGCCCAGAATCGATTCAATAACGATGGCTTCACTCTCGTCCAGCCACGTCGGCGCCGGGCTCAGGCTCGCGCTGGCATTCAACGCCTACCAGATTCTGGTCTGGTCACGGTAGGACGCGGTCCGCAAGTCCGCGCTAATCCGTTCCGTCGCCCATGCTCCGATCTGGCTGCGACAAGGCGCAACCCTCAGGTTCGTGCCAATCAGCTTCGCCGCCCAGATTCCAATCTGGTCGCGGCTCCACCACGGCGTGGTGCACAGGCTCGCACCGGACAGATTCGCCGTCCGGATCCCGATCTGGTCGCGGCTCGACCTCGACGTGTCGCATAGGCCCGCGTCGACCAACGTCGCCGTGTAGACCTGGCTCTAGCAGCGGCTTAACCTCGGCATGGCCCCCAGGTCCGTGCTAGCCATTCAGATTCAGGTCTGACGGGGGTTCGACCACCGAACTCTCGGAGTCGTCCTCGACCTCGTCTGATAACTGGTCGGACAAGCTCAAGGGGTGACGCCCAGATTGCATCGGGTCAAAACCCGTTCCCCTTCGGGATGCCTAACGCCTCTAGGGTGTACCAGCAATAGGTGGAGAGGCTTTTCCAGAGCCAGCACCTGCAATCGCCCCCAACTCAGCTTGTCGAGTTACATCTCGACGGGACAACTAGGCACATCGTCCACTGCATCCATAGCGGGGAAGCTTCTAGTGGCTCTCGATCAATCGATGAAGAAGAAGGTGGCTCGAGCTCCATCTCAGGGCTAGACGGGGCAACCGTCACTGCAAGCTCTACCTCCATGAGCTCCGCCTCCGCAGCGGACGACGACGAATTCCCCCAATGAGTGGCCGAACTGTTTGACACAACCGACTTCCCGCAATTCCCTCCTGGGTTCGGAAGAGCTGTTTTCAACGTCAGCGTTGACGAGGGGGAGCCCGTCGTCGAAACGGTTGAGGAAAGGCAGCAAAGGATCGCTCGTAATGAAGACCGAGCTCGACGCCGTTTGGCCCAACCTCAGGTCCAGGTACCCCCTCAGCCTGCCGGCGCAGGAGCCGACGCAGATGCAGATGCAGCCGATGCCGACGCCGAACAGGACCCGCCACCTGCCCACGGGCCAACCGACAGAGAGGGAGATGCAGCCCCGCAACCTGGCAGACGAGTTCGACCTGGTCGGTGATCGACAAGTCCATAAGATGCCTAGCGCCAATATCGCCGTCGCAGTCCAGCGACTTTGCGACATGCAGGCTACACCAGAAATCTAGGCCGTCCTCGACCACCTCAAGGCTGCGGAAGCTCAAGTCAACTTCATGCGCGAGATGTCGGCCGGTCCAACCCAGAGCTGCTGCTCTTGCAGCACGCACCGCGGTCACAGGGACCGGGCGGAGGGCGGCGACGACAACGACCGGAATCGGGAAAGTCAGCGCAAAGCCCAGCCCGCTCAACGCCAAGAGCGCGGTAACCGCCGGAGAGATGGTGGCAACAAGCGACCACCACGCGCACCCCAGGAGGTCAACTAGCCTAACCCGCCCGACCTCCGTAACATCATCGACGATAGATATCGAGCTCGGCACGGGGCCCCAGGTCCCAAATGCTTCTCTGAGAGGCTACGCCAAGTAAATTGGCCCAGAAGCTTCAAGATTGGAGACTTGAGGCACTACGACGGCAAAGCTGACCCCGAACAGTGGATGGTCATCTATGAGACGACTGTCCGGGTAGCCGGGGGTGGTGAACATGTCATGGAAAACTACCTTCCGGTGGTGCTCGGGGAATCCGCAAACTGGTGGTTGATGCGCCAAAGGGACGGTTCTATCCATAGCTGGCCGCAGCTACGGGAGATGTTCGTAGACAACTACAGGCCAACCTGCGAGCAGCCCGTCACCAAGTATGAGCGTGCCATAATCCAGGACTCTCCCCATGAGTCCTTATGGCATTATATCCACCGTTTCTCCGAAGTCTGGATCACCGTCAAAGACCTCAGCGTCCCGGAGGCCATCGGGATCTTCATCGCCGGGCTCCGACAGCCGCACAACACCGACCTCCGCAAAGAGCTCCTGCGCAAGCAGCCGGCAACGATAGAGGAAATGTTCAACATTGCCCAATAATGGGCGCGCGTTGATAAAGCCCTCGTCCAATACGATGATGGCACCCATGACATATACAAGCATATTCGGCCTCGTGATGTTGACGACAGAGATCCAGACTACGACGACCGACGGGGACCTCGCCCCGATCGTCGCAACTCCAGACGAGAAGACCGCGGCGGCAATTGCCGCGACGACCGAGGTAGCGAACGCCGTGATAATCGGAATACCGATCGTCACTACGACGACCGGCCGTACAGGCGGCGGGACGACGGCAACGGAGATCGCCGTAACCGCGGCAACCGCCAGCGCAACTTTGTCAACAACACCGACAAGGGCCAAAAGCGCGAGGTCGACGGTGACTACGGCGAGTACGACAAGATCCTCAACGGTGACTACCCCCGTCATCCTAACAAGAGGCACACCTTTGGCGAATGTCATCGGCTTCGCCAGCATCTTCGCCCGCAAGCGGTAGCGTACCAACAAGAAGGGCTATCCCAAGAAGCCCAGTACGCGCACCAAGTCCGACGACGACGAGGACGACGGCAAGAACCCGCATCATGCCTACAAGGACCCGGAGAAGCATGTGACTGCCATGATCTTCGGAGGCAAGGGCGCCACGAAAAACGCGCGGGAGAAGCTCCTCAAGAGGCGCATCGTCGCACTTTCGGAGGCCGATACGCTCGTCGCCTACGTCCGAGCTCCAGCCTGGTCGGAGCAGCCCATATCCTTCAGTCGATCCGACATGTGGGCCAATCTACCTGACGCAGGTTGTTGGTATTTTTAACTGCACTCCATTAAATAAGTTTTAAGTAGGATTATCCGCAAGCGCACAGATATCATACCAGTGTCACATTTTACCCGGAGGTTTTAAACATCGTATCCATAGGGAACAGTTGTGATGATGACAACGTCTATAGACTTAACCCTACAATTAGGCTAGATTATATCAAGAAAGCTAATGTACTCTAGTTCCAACAACCGGTAAACTTTGTATAATATCGTCTTATCGGACAAGTAACCTGAATAGGAGAAGAAACAGAGTAATCTCCTACCAAGCACCTATAAGTCTATCAGTCCTATCAACGGGGACGGGGACTACAGAGGATTCAACGCAGCTATAAAGTCACTGCTGCGAGCTACCACCTATCCGGCCGATCGGGGAGACATTCACAAGTAAATCTAGCCTAGGCACCACGCCTACACTACGAAATACAACTCTAACCTACAGCGTCCTATAGATCAAAGTACTCAATATGAGATGTGAACCAAAGAACAAATAAGAACAAATTGCTTACTTAAATCGGAATGGTAAATACAAAAGTACCTCAGAACGCAGCTCCGGGCGAGGAAAGCTGAATCCGCACGAATACTGACCGAAGAAGCGCCGATGGGCCGGAGCTCCTCCAGAATCTCTACTCCTCTACTCAATCTCTCTAATCTCTAAACAAAACTAGATCTAGAAGAACTAGTCTCTCCCAATTGCTACAACTAGATGAACTAGACTAGATCAACTAGAGGGACCCTAACCCTAATTATGTAGAGAATATGAAGCACCAGGGTGTAGAATGCCTCTGGAGGGGCCTTGGGGCGTCATTATATAGGCCGAGGTGGAGTAGAGGGCAAGGAACCGCCATGTCAGCGATCCGCGTCTGATGAGGACATCAACAATAGCAATGCATCCCCGCCAACACTAGTACCTATTGCTGGTCCTCTTACTCATGCTCGTGCTCGTCAACTTAATCATCAAGTGAGTTCCCTCTTGAGCTCCTATCCATCTTGTTTAGATCTTGGAGACACGTGCACTCTTGTTTTGCTCAAGAATGAAGGAGAAGACCAACATGGAAACAGAAAAGAACAACAAGGAAAGGGTTTACGATGGCTGCGCTCAGAATATGAGGCAATGCCAACTTGTGAAGGGATGTTTGCATATGGGAAGCATGGAACCTTAACAAAGATGATTGGAGGCCAAGTCCAAGTATCCTCAACATCCTCAATCATGCCACCACGTCACTTCTAGCCTAAGGAAAGGAGGAGTCCAAATCCAATACGTTTTGGAATTGGATTTGGACTGCAGAACATGTCCAACTTGTTCGGGTCACCATAGCTTCATATGGACTCCAATTGGGACGTTCTAATACTTGTTGGAAAGCTTATCAAGTCTACTTTCATATGGATCCAGTCTTAGGTCCATATCTTCTCAGACGCAGTGGCAATGATCCAAATATGGCCGATAGGTTTTTACGCCAACGGTCGCTGTCGTCACCTTATTTTGGGCCGATGGCCCGTGTATCAAGTGGGGCCCAACAGGGGGGGCGCGTCCTAGGGTTGTAGAATGACCCCAACCAGGTCTGAGGTCGTCCTCCACCCTCACATATACCTCTATAGCCGTCAAAAACAGATTGGGTTTTGTTTAGATCAAGTTTAGCCTTCGCTACTTGCTTGTAAGCGCGCGTGCTGGATCAGCCGCCCGTCTTCTTGTCTTCGGAACCCTACTTCATTGGAGATTGAGTTCGAAACCTTCATTTACATCTAGTCATTTAGTACTTGTTCTACTTATTCTTGCTGGATCTTCGATTGCTTCCAGGACGAGTGCCCTGGTGGCCGGGTGTCGCGCTCCACAAGATCGTGACAGCCATTGGGGTGGTGTATCGGTTGCTAAGGCGCAGTCTTGGAGGGCTATAGTTGAGCCGTGAACGTCATCTCCATTCACCAATCGAGTTATCCTACACCTCTCATCGAAAGATCGAGCAAAAACCCTAACGGGTTCATATCAGTTGGTAATCAGAGCAAGGTTTATCGGTGAGAGACTTTCAATCCTTCGTGTTTTAATTTTTTTTTCCTATAGTCCAGAAAAGCAAAAAATATAGTAGATTAGTTTTTCCATAATCCTATAAAGCCTTTGTGCCGTGGCTAGTACTAGTTAGTTAGGGCTTGTTGAGTTTGCGTTTGCTTTCGGTCGTGTCCGTTCTTTGGTTTTAGTTCTAGTCCTTTAGAGTTTCGAGTTCTTGTCACGTTTTGGTCACTATCAGTTTTTTTTTACATCTCTCCTGCCGTCACCACCACCATATACATCTCCGCTAAAAACGTTACTACCATATCAATCTTCATTGCACCATATCCATCCTCTCAATTATCAATCAAGTTTTGTTCACACAAAGAAAAATCTGAGTTGCTAGTTGCATTCTTGTCACCCCTGAAAAGAAAGAGAAATATATTGAAAGCTTTTTTTCTAAAATCTGATTTGTGAACATTCAGATTTGTTCTAGTTGTGCAAAGCAAAAAAATAGAAAGAAAAAAAAATAGAAAAAAAAAAAAAGGAGAAAGAAAAAAAACAAAAGAAGAGAGAAGGAAAAGAAGGGGGTGATAGCTTGCTGTTCATGTGCCTCTTTCTTGTTGTGTCGTGACTTTGTTTGTGTCGAGGCTCGCGTCTCTAGCACGGTCTAGCCTAGGACTAGCACAGTACCACCGTTGAACATTTATTCAGTTTGCTTTTATCACTAACGTGGTGCTAGTTCGTTCCTTGTTTCAACCCTCCTATAGCTCCATATATTCTACAGCTTGACAGGTCTTGTTGCTACGGCGCCGATACACTTTATTCTATCGCTGCACACTTGTGGTCGCCGATCCCTCCTGTTGAGCTAGGTAAGAATTGGTAAGAACTTGTTAAACAGGTTGATAGAGAGTGCCTTGCTGCAGCCACGTCCTATTAGTTGTAGGGCATTTATTTCTTCACCTATCTTCTTGTTTCCACTGTGTTTTTGTTGAACCATGTCAGGATCAGATGACAATAACCAAATGCCACAATCTCCTCGCACTAAGGGCATCATACAACATTTTCAGAGGAAGGTGAAGCTGCACACAGAGGGACTTGAATCAGACTTGCAGGTGATGAATGACAAGCTTGGGCAATTGGAGACCACGCAGATCACCACCAACACCAGGCTCGCAAGTTTGGAAGCATCTGTTTCTGGTGTGGATAAGAGTCTTGCTGCACTTGTCAAGCATTTCAATGACTTCCACGCAACGCATAACGAGAAGCAAACAGAAGAAACCAAGGAGGAAGATCGAGAGGATGATAAATATGAGGATGATTACACGGCTGATTCTGAATATGATGATCAAGACACTCGTGATCGACATCGCCTACATCACAACCGTAGAGGTATGGGTGGTCACCGCCGACGCGAGGTAAGCAATAATAACGATGCTTTCAGCAAGATTAAATTTAAAATCCCTCCTTTTGATGGTAAGTACGATCCTGATGCATACATTACTTGGGAGATTGCTGTTGAACAAAAGTTTGCATGTCACAATTTTCCCGATGATACTCGTGTTAGGGCTACTACTAGTGAGTTTACTGATTTTGCTTCTGTTTGGTGGATAGAACACGGCAAGAAAAATCCTAATAACATACCTCGAACTTGGGATGCATTGAAACGAGTTATGAGGGCTAGATTTGTTCCTTCTTACTATGCACGCGATATGTTAAATAAGATGCAGCAATTGAGGTAAGGTGCTAGAAGTGTAGAAGAATATTATCAGAAATTACAAATGGGTATGCTGCGATGTAACTTAGAGGAGGCAGAGGAATCTGCTATGGCTAGATTTTTAGGTGGGTTAAATCGTGAAATTCAAGACATCCTTGCCTATAAAGATTATGCTAACATAACCCGTTTGTTTTATCTTGCTTGTAAAGCAGAAAGGGAAGTGCAAGGACGACGTTCTAGTGCCAAGTCTAACGTTTTCTGAGGAAATCTATATCATGGCAGCAACGCACATCTACCTCCATGTCGGGTCGTGCATCTTCCCCAACAAGCCGATTAACAGCGCCACCATCTTCCTCTAGTGACAAACCACATGATTCTTCCACAAATTCAGCAACCAAATCTGTTCGTAAACCAGCTGCTAGTGCGAATTCGGTTGTCTCCACAAGAAGAACAAGGGATGTCCAAAGTGTCATCGATGCAAGGGCTATGGACACATGCAGCGTGATTGCCCTAACAAAGTGTTTTTGGTAGTCAACGCTGATGGTGGGTACTCCTCTGCTAGTGATTTTGATGAAGATACACTTGCATTGCTTGCGGCTGACCATGCAGGTAGCGAAGACAATTTAGAAGAACATATTAATGCATATGACGCAGACCGCTATGAGAGCCTCATTGTGCGTGTGTGCTTAGCACGCAAATGGAGAAGGCCGAACAAAATCAGCGACACACATTGTTTCAAACGAAGTGTGTCATCAAAGAGCGTTCGTCTTTGTATGATCATTGATGGAGGTAGCTGCAACAACTTGGCCAGCGGCGACATGGTGGAGAAGCTTGTGCTTACCACCAAACCACACCCACATCCATATTACATTCAATGGCTAAACAATAGTGGTAAGGCAAAGGTAACTAGACTTGTGCGAATTAATTTTTCCATTGGATCCTATAAAGATGTTGTTGAATGTGATGTTGTGCCTATGCAAGCATGTAATATTCTGCTAGGTAGACCTTGGCAATTTGATAGAGATTCTATGCATCATGGTAGAGCAAATCAGTATTCTTTTATATACCATGATAGAAAAATTGTGTTGCATCCTATATCTCCTGAAGCTATTATGCAAAATGATATTGCTAAAGCTGCAAAGGCCAAAAGTGAGAGCAATCAAAATGCGAAATCTGTTGCTGATAAGAAAGATGATATAAAATTGAAAGGAAATTGCTTGCTTGCTACTAAATCTGACATTAATGAGTTCAATGCATCCACTTCTGTTGCTTATGTTTTAGTATGTAAAGATGCATTGATCTCCCTTCATGATATGCAGCATTCTTCGCCTCTTGCTATTGCTAACATTTTGCAGGAGTATTCTGATGTGTTTCCCAGTGAAATACCACCGGGGCTGCCACAACTTTGAGGGATTGAGCATCAGATCGACTTGATTCCCGGTGCCTCATTGCCAAACCGTGCGCCATACAGGACCAATCCAGAAGAAACAAAGGAGATTCAGCGTCAAGTGCAAGAACTACTCGACAAAGGTTACGTACGTGAGTCTCTTAGTCCTTGTGCTGTTTCGGTTATTTTAGTGCCTAAGAAAGATGGAACATGGCGTATGTGTGTTGATTGTAGGGCTATTAATAATATCACCATTCGATATCGACACCCTATTCCCCGTTTAGATGATATGCTTGATGAATTGAGTGGTGCCATTGTGTTTTCCAAGGTTGATTTGCGTAGTGGGTACCACCAGATTCGTATGAAATTAGGAGATGAATGGAAAACTGCTTTCAAAACTAAGTTTGGCTTATATGAGTGGTTGGTAATGCCTTTTGGGTTAACTAATGCACCTAGTACTTTCATGAGACTAATGAATGAGGTTTTGCATGCTTTCATTGGCAACTTTGTTGTAGTCTACTTTGACGATATATTGATCTACAGCAAATCTATGGATGAACATCTTGATCACTTATGTGCTGTTTTTGATACTCTACACGATGCACGTTTGTTTGGTAACCTTGAGAAGTGCACCTTTTGCACCGATCGAGTGTCTTTTCTTGGCTATGTTGTGACTCCACAGGGAATTGAGGTTGATCAAGCCAAGGTAGAAGTTATACAGGGATGGTCTGTACCAAAGACTATCACCCAAGTACAGAGTTTCCTAGGACTTGCTGGATTCTATCGTCGTTTTGTGAAGGATTTCAGCACCATTGCTGCACCGTTGAATGCGCTTACAAAGAAGGGAGTGCCTTTTAATTGGAGTGGAGTACAAGAGAATTCCTTCAACTTGTTGAAAGATAAGTTAACACATGCACCTCTCCTACAACTTCCTCGATTTTAATAAGACTTTTGAGCTCAAATGTGATGCTAGTGGGATTGGTTTGGGTGGTGTTTTGTTACAAGAGGGTAAACCTGTGGCATATTTTAGTGAGAAATTGAGTGGGGCCTGTTCTGAATTATTCCACTTATGATAAAGAATCATATGCTCTTGTTCGAACATTAGAGACATGGCAGCATTATTTGTGGCCCAAAGAGTTTGTTATTCATTCGATCATGAATCTTTGAAACATATTCGTAATCAAGGAAAGCTGAATCGAAGACATGCTAAGTGGGTAGAATTTGTTGAATCCTTTATGTTATTAAGCACAAGAAAGGGAAGGAGAATATCATTGCTGATGCTTTGTCACGGCGATATACTTTCTTTGAATCAACTTGATTATAAGATCTTTGGATTAGAAACGATTAAAGACCAATATGTTAATGATGCTGATTTTAAAGAAGTGTTGTTGCGTTGTAAAGATGGAAAAGGGTGGAACAAATTCTTCGTTAGTGATGGGTTTGTGTTTAGAGCTAACAAGCTATGCATTCCAGCTAGCTCCGTTCGTTTGTTGTTGTTGTTAAAAAGCGCATGGAGGAGGCTTGATGGGACATTTTGGAGCAAAGAAGACCGAGGACATATTTGCTGGTCATTTCTTTTGGCCAAAGATGAGAAGAGATGTGGAGAGGTTTGTAGCTCGTTGCACAACATGTCAAAAGGCAAAGTCACGGTTAAATCCACACGGTTTGTATTTTACCTCACTGTTCCTAATGCTCCTTGGGAGGATATATCTATGGATTTTGTGTTGGGATTGCCAAGGACCAAGAAGGGACGTGATAGTGTGTTTGTGGTTGTTGATAGATTTTCTAAGATGGCACATTTTATACCATGCCATAAAACCGATGATGCTACTCAAATTGTTGATTTGTTCTTTCGAGAAATTATTCGTTTACATGGTGTGCCCAACACAATTGTTTCGATCATGATGCTAAATTTCTTAGTCATTTTTGGAAGACTTTATGGACAAAATTGGGGACTAAACTTTTATTTTCTACTACATGTCATCCCCAAACCGATGGTCAAACCGAGGTTGTGAATAGAACTTTATCTACTATGTTAAGGGCTGTTTTAAAAAAGAATATTAAGATGTGGGAAGAATGCTTGCCTCATATTGAATTTGCTTATAATAGATCACTGCATTCTACTACAAAGATGTGCCCATTTCAGATTGTTTATGGTTTATTGCCTCGTGCTCCAATTGATTTAATGCCTTTGCCATCTTCTAAAATGTTAAATTTTAAAGCTACTAAGCGTGCTGAGTTGATGTTGAAACTTCATGAAACAACTAAGCAAAACATAGAGCGTATGAATGCTAGATATAAGCTTGCTGGTGACAAAGGTAGAAAGGAATTAAAATTTGAACCTAGAGATTTAGTTTGGTTGCATTTAAGAAAGGACAGGTTTCCTGAACTGCGCAAATCTAAATTGTTACCTAGGGCTGCAGGACCATTTAAAGTGCTAAAGAAAGTTAATGACAATGCATATAAGCTCGAATTGCCTGCAGATTTTGGGGTTAGTCCCACATTTAACATTGCAGATTTGAGACCATATTTGGGAGAGGAGGATGAGCTTGTGTCAAGGACGACTCAAATGCAAGAAGGGGAGGATGATGAGGACATCAACAACAGCAATGCATCTCCGCCAACACCAGTACCTATTGCTGATCCTCTTACTTGTGCTCGTGCTCGTCAATTTAATCATCAAGTGAGTTCCCTCTTGAGCTCCTATCCATCTTGTTTAGATCTTGGAGACACGTGCACTCTTGTTTTGCTCAGGAATGAAGGAGAAGACCAACATAGAAACAGAAAAGAACAACAAGGAAAGGGTTTACGATGGCTGCGCTCAGAATGTGAGGCAATGCCAACTTGTGAAGGGATGTTTGCATATGGGAAGTATGGAGCCTTAACAAAGATGATTGGAGGCCAAGTCCAAGTATCCTCAACATCCTCAATTAGGCCACCACGTCACTTCTAGCCTAAGGAAAGGAGGAGTCCAAATCCAATACGTTTTGGAATTGGATTCGGACTGCAGAACATGTCCAACTTGTTTGGGTCACCATGGCTTCATATAGACTCCAATTGGGACGTTCTAATACTTGTTGGAAAGCTTATCAAGTCTACTTTCATATGGATCTAGTCTTAGGTCCATATCTTCTCAGACGCAGCAGCAATGATCCAAATACGGCCGATAGGTTTTCTACCAACGATGCTGCGTCACCTTATTTTGGGCCGATGGCCCGTGTATCAAGTGGGGCCCAACAGGGGCGCGTCCTAGGGTTGTAGAACAACCCCAACCAGGTCGAGGTCATCCTCCACCCTCACATATACCTCTATAGCCGTCAAAAACAGATTGGGTTTTTGTTTAGATCAAGTTTAGCCTTCGCTACTTGTTTGTAAGCGTCTTTGGATCAGCCGCCCATCTTCTTGTCTTTAGAACCCTACTTCATTGGAGATTGAGTTTGAAACCTTCATTTACATCTAGTAATTTAGTACTTGTTCTACTTGTTCTTCTTTGGATCTTCGATTGCTTGCGGGGACGAGTGCCCTAGTGGCCGGGTGTCGCGCTCCACAAGATCGTGCGACCATTGGGGGTGGTGTATCGGTTGCTAAGGCGCAGTCTTGGAGGGCTGTAGTCGAGCCGTGAACGTCATCTCCATTCACCAATCAAGTTATCCCACACCTCTTATCGAAAGATCGAGCAAAAACCCTAACAGGTTCATATCAGCGTCTTCATCTTATGTGCACCGTCGGATCAAACCGACCTAAAATCGACGGAGGGATGCTTTGATTGGCTTCCAAGGAATCGTGGGAGGAAGGCTCCGAAGGCGGCGGCCATCGGTGGGGCGGGGCGCCCGGCCAGGGTGGGCCCCGCCTGGGCTCCTCTCAAGGGCCCCGCCGCCGCCGGGTGTCTTCTAGACCCTTCCTGAGTCCGATGATGATGTAGTTCCGACGTGGATCAATTTCGTGATAATTATGCACTAGAATCCCTCTTTTTCAGCTTTTCTGAAAATCACCCTAGAAAATACAGAATATGCAAAACTCGTGGAATTTGTCAGATAAAGCCCTAGACTAGTGTGTTTTCTTGTTTTCCTTCAGGTAAAAAGCCCTAGTAAAAGTTGACGCTAAGGAGAGTCAACAATAACCCCCAAGCTTACCTTTTGCCAGTTCCTTGGCAAACAACCCAAGCCTAATTATTAAAATATTTAGATCAGGAGTTGCTGCAATACCTTTATTTCTTTTAAGTACACTTGCTTTTAAACATAAATTTTTCTCCGGCTTTAGACAAAACTGCTCTAACTTTCAAACTTACCCATTTTACCTTTAACTATAGAGCTTTACAGCTTTTGCATAAGTCTTGAGCAATCGAAAGATAGAACAATCAAGTCAAGCACTATGTCTCAAATTCTTCACAGTACCAATATTCTGGAGTTTTGTAAATTTTCGCAATAAAACTCAAAGCATAATTGTATGACACCCTCAAGTCTCTTATTATATATGGTATTTATGGATCTCACTGAGGCATTAATAATGTCATGCCTTCCTACAACTAAGCATTTGTAGTGGAGCTCGTAGGAATGGCAATAACAAGGATGATCATACTTGCAATTCATATATTGTAAAGTCAAACAATGGATCCAAAGAGAATCGAGGCATACAATCAAATCAAGATGTGCATGTGTATGGAATATGGTGGATAGGTGTATTTATGGTATTTAGTGGCTAATCCTAATTCTACTTTTGCTCTTTGAAAATAACTCCCTCCTTTAAAACTTAAAACTTTTTACGGAAAAAACATGGGCTATCTTTATTCTCTCTTTTTTTTTTTTTTTTTCTTTTTGTTTAATTTTATCTAGGAGGCGGGCATCTGTGTACCCATTGTTTTAATTGCTGGGACACTTATCCATCTTTTACTCCCCTTTTTTTAATACTTTTGCATAGCCACATGCATCCTTTGAATACAAATAATAATTGGAGAGATAATGATAAGAATTTAGAGCAATTAAATGGGGGCTGTCCTATAGGGTATATTTTTAGGTGTTTTACTCCCAGTGTAGGAGAAAAAACATTTTTAAGGTGGATCTAGATGAAAGTGGAAATGACTGCGCTTACATCCTAGAGTAGGAGTAATGCATATGTGGGTGGAGTGCGAGAGTGATCTTGATTTTAAAAGCATGACAAGACTCTCATAAGGTATATTCCAAAGGTTGACTAAACTCAATGTAAAGCAATCAGCATGAATGTGCAAAGGTTTTCCTAATTCTAAATATATCATATACGGCTTTGGTAGGAATTTAAACTTTATCATACAAGAGCTCATCATGTAAGGTTGAGTTTTTAAAATAAATCTCCAGAACTTAATAATGATAGGAATAAGATAAATAGCAGCTTAGACCTTTATGTATCATATCAATAAATTACCTAGACTTTAGCTCAAGTATATGCCTCCACAAATTTTAGGTTCAGAGTAAATTTTTATATCAAAGTAGTCATGTCCAAAACTCAAGAGAATTCATGGTTAAAAACTAGGCACTTGAAAGGAATCACAGTAGAGCAACTATTCATCATCTCCAAAATAAAATTTTAATATTCTCTAGTTTTTATTTGACTCTTATTAACTGGACACACTCTATGATCACACCTTAATATATAGATAAATATCTTTTTATTTCTATTGGACTCACATGACTCTAAAGACATGGACCTTCATGTGCCTATATATTTTTGGTATTTTTATATTTTCTTATGATACTATTGTGAACCTTCATGTGCTCACATATTTTTGGTATTTTATGACTATATAAAATAGACTCGATAATCGCTTAGGTATAGTTACCGATAACTAGGGGATGCTCCTCCCCCAAACTAAATGTTTGCAATACTCGGTGTTGATGGTCTTTAGAGTGAGCTAACCAAAGCGGTTACGGTGGGTGCCACGATAGACTCTCTCCTTGTCATAATGTTGTTCTGCATAATTATACTCCAACAAGAAAACCAAAACTCGAGGCTCGAATTTAATAATGGGTTAGCGGTCAGCCAATAAGTGATTGATTATTCTTTGAGTTGATTTGAATTGACAGGTTCTAGCAGGATTCTTGTTTTTTAGGATTTTCTAGATTAATTATGCCAAAATTAAATATATGAATATTATATTTTTATGCCTCCATAGAGAATATTTATTCTTATGGGGCTTAGGCTTTTTTTTCATAATGCGAGAGAGTAAATACAGATGCTATTATTATTTTTATTATTCTTCTTGCCACCACAGTAAATATTTCTATAGAGTTACCATAAGTTTATTCACGTGGGGATTTCAATATTTTATGATGCAGTAATTGAAGCAATAAATGTTTTTATTTTTTTTTAATATTTATGAAGATGAATATATTAAAGTAAAATTATTAATGTAGATAGAAATACTAATTAATTAGATAACTACCATATTACCTTATGGCAAGGGTACGGAATTTTAAGTTTACCGACAAAACTTCTTCTTCCACTCTTGTGTATCTCTCCATCTTGAGAGATGGAGGTCGTGATGGTTGCATACCTCTAGTGATGATGATGTCACCTTTGTTCTTTGATTTGGCCAACAAGTTGAAGTAGAGCTTTAATTATAGCTGGGCATCTTGTTTGGTGTGCATGTTCATAGAACTCTCACTTGTAGAATTAATAAATTTTGCTCGATGTGTTGTCCCTGTTTGCAAAACCGGGGTAGAGATCAAGTGCATGGGCTCTGCTTGGTGGAAAAACACCAACAGAACCAAATCTATTTTTTTTTATTTATTTTTCTCTATCCTTAGGCATATTGAACAAGATAAAATCGGTGTTACATGAATTGTGTATTTATGACATGAGTGGTGAGATCAAAAGATTAAGCATTTAATGTTACATTTAAGTTCACATGATAGAAAAGAATGAAATTGCTTGACCAATGGAAGGATTGTCTATCACTATATAAATTTTCAAATAAGTATGACCATCATCTTTCCAAGACCAAATATAATGTTTTAGCTTGTGTGGTTAAGACTGAGATTAAGAGGATGGTGCCATGAACAATCTTAAAGAACAAAGCATGTTGAGTTAATTAGGTTATCAATTTAAGTTGTAACTCTAACAGGTTTGTGTCTGCATTTATGCGTGCGCCAAGATCAAGAGAAGAGCAGTGACCACTTACCTTAGAATATTTTCTTCATTATTAGAGCGTGATGGCACTAAGTGATGAAGGGTAATTGACTGGTGGTGCTTTCCTTCTATTGCATCTTGAGTTGTTCATAGACCTCTTGGCTCCTCTATTGCACTCATTCTTTTGCCATCTTTTGCTTTTTTGATCTTTTGACTCTTTTCACTCCAGTTATTATTACACCTGCAATAGATTAGTGGATAGCACATACCGAAGGAGTATACAAATTTTGAGCACAGGTTGCTTGTCCAGTATTTTATTTTCTTTTGTCTATGCTAATGAGAAGATAATATTAATATTGTTTTAGCATAGATCATATTTTATACAGACATAGCTCGAGGCAAAGTAACTTGTAGTAGAAGATAAAGTGAATGAATCATTAATGCTCACAGTTCTTTCATTTATGATAAATGAGCTGTGTCTTCTTCTACAAAGTTGTTAAAGTTCGGCATGTACCCTACTTCATCTCTAATTTGAATTCATCTCATGACTTACCCAAATTGATTTTGAAAATTTTCCTACAGGGGCTAGTCTATAAAATATCCAATGTCTACTACAATATATTATTAGTTCAAAAATCAACCTAGACACCACGTCTAATTTGACTTAGGAAGGCATTCTAACCTAAGCACCACGCTTATTTCAAAAAGCCTTTGAAAGTAAAATCAATACACCTCTTAGTTCAAGAATCGAACTAAACACCTTGTCTAATTATGACTCAAGAAAACAGTTTAAACTAAGCACCATGCCTAATTCAAAAGGTGTATGAAATTTCTCCAAACCTTAAGTATACTATACCAAATAAAGGTAACATAAAAGTTTATCGAGTGTTATTCAAACAGAGATGAAA
Organism: Chrysopogon serrulatus; assembly: GCA_015844335.1. Lineage (NCBI taxonomy): Eukaryota > Viridiplantae > Streptophyta > Magnoliopsida > Poales > Poaceae > Chrysopogon > Chrysopogon serrulatus. The sequence goes on from JADLZL010002386.1 coordinate 625,500, forward strand.
GAGTATGATTAATAAATTGAATAAAGGTAGAGACAACTAATATTAGCAATATAGGATTTTCTAAATAAGGCCATTCCCCCAAGCTTGAATTTTGCAAAGTAAATGTAAGCTTGAGTGGATGTCAAAGTTGCATAATGATTGGTTGGTCATACACGGCAATCGCTATTATTCATTTTCTTACTTCAAACCTGAAATGGTTAGTGACAAAAATATCCAAAGGAATATTTTGACAATTATGCTAAAGGTACAAACTCAATTCATTTTTTAGAGTGATTATTACAAAGTTGTTCTTAGAAAACCTTCTAATTATTGTACTTCAAGTTGGTGAGGTGGTTTCATCTAGAACATTAGCCTTTGTGCGCCTATATCAAGATTACAACGAGATCCATAATATTTATGACAAACATATGCATCTACAACACCCTCTTAATGATTTTATGAACAGGTAAAATAAGGGGGTTGAAGATCTCGTGTGTGGTAATATTAGAGAGACCAAAAGATTCAAGAGACTTCTCATATGACCACAGGTCTGATAGGGTGTTAATGACATAATTGCCATGCTCGTCGATATGATCTCCCTTTTTAAACTCCAAGGGTGTCTCTTCATGGGTGTCTATAGGTAACAGGTTCATCTCTATTATTTCATGCCTATGACATTCATTGGATGTTTTATCTTCTAGGATTTCCCATGAATTGATGCCTCTAGGATTGGTCTCGTCTAAAGCTTCCTTCGAACTTGGGTGAGTTCTATTTATTAAGGAAATTGATTTAAGCTCACCATTTGAATCTAGACCAAGTTCGGATGCTAACATTAAGGCCTCGTCCTCCTCCATCCATTCTTTGACAATGGCAAATGAGTTTTTCATATGTTCCATGCATTCATGCCATTGTCGACGTTGCTCTTCTTGATCATTTCTATAGTCTTCATGACTCCTATACTTTGGGTATTCTAGTGAGTTTTTAGGGTCGTTACGAGAACTAGGGGAGAGAGTATAAAAAGGATCATCAGGGTTAAGGATGGGTTTAAAGCTGGGTTCAGATAAGTTATCTAATGTGGGTATAGAAGGGGAGAAGATATGATTAATTCTTGAGTGGCTTAGCTCTCCTTCTATGGTGTCACTAGACATGCCATCCATGTATTCTTCTTGATGTCTTTTAGGAGGGAAAGGAAGTTGAGGATACTTTTTCCAAGATGCTCTTCTAAGAAGGTCTGATTCATATCGATGTACGAGCATCTTAGCTAATTGGAAGTCTAAATCATCATTGTGAGGTTTTGATGGTTTAGGATTGATAGCTAAATCTTGGGATTGGGGTGATTGTGTTTCAGCTACTAAAACTTCCTCTTCTTGTTCGGGAGATGATTCCTTCTCTTCCTCGAGAGAGCTCGAGAATAGGCTTGAACAATCTTTTCTAGCATCGGTGGCTTCAGTTATAGGCAAGTGAAGAAAAGCTCCTCTAGAGGCTAAATCAAGGGAGTCTTTAGATTCCTTGGTAAGACCCAAATAAAAATGTTGAAGAAGCATGGGGTCTGGAAAACCAAGGTCAGGGCCAAATGTGATAAGTTCATTAAAACGCTCCCATGATTTACTAAGAGATTCTTGTTCTAGTTGCCTAAAAGTTAGAACCTCTTTTCGAAGGCTAGCTACCTTAGAGATGGGAAAGAAGTGTAAACAGAATTCAGAGTATAACATTTCCCAATCACCTTGCATACTCCCTACGGCTCGATTATACCAAAGTTTAGCTTTTCCTGTGAAGGAAAACGGAAAAAGCTTCCATCTAATAGTCTTATTAGACATGCCAGCAATGTGCAAGCATGCACAGGTCTGCTCGAATTCTTGTAAGTGTAAGTATGGGTTTTCATTGCCTTCTCCCGAGAAGGGTTTATCTCGAATCATTTTGATTAGACATGGGTGCAGCTCATAGCCAAGTGTTATGATAGGCTCATCAGATTTTGGTGGCTCGAAGCTTTCACGCATGCCATAAAAGCAGATAGGAATAGAATTAAAAGCATCCATAAGGATGAACACAAAAATAATGAAGAGAATGGAATAAAATAAGAAAAGATAAAAGTATAATACAAGATTAAGTTAGACTAAGTCAAAATCAGCAAACCGTTCCCCAGCAACGGCACCAAAAATGCTTGTTGGTATTTTTAACTGCACTCCATTAAATAAGTTTTAAGTAGGATTATCCGCAAGTTTATTTGCAGATATCATACCGGTGTCACATTTTACCCGGAGGTTTTAAATATCGTATCCACGAGGGAACAGTTGTGATGATGACAACGTCTATAGACTTAACCCTACAATTAGGCTAGATCATATCAAGAAAAAAAGAAATAGCTAATGTACTCTAGTTCCAACTTCCGGTAAACTTTGTATAATATCGTCTTATCGGACAAGTAACCCGAATAGGAGAAGAAACAGAGTAATCTCCTACCAAGCACCTATAAGCCTATCAGTCCTATCAACGGGACGGGGACTACAGAGGATTCAACGCAGCTATAAAGTCACCTGCGCAAGCTACCACCTATCCGGCTGATCAGGGGACATTCACAAGTAAATCTAGCCTAGGCACCACGCCTACACTACGAAATACAACTCTAACCTACAGCGTCCTATAGATCAAAGTACTCAATATGAGATGTGAACCAAAGAACGAATAAGAACAAATTGCTTACTTGAATCGGAATGGTAAATACAAAAGTACCTCGTAACGCAGGTCGGGCGAGGAATTTGAATCCGCACGAATACTGACCACGAAGAAGCGCCGACAAAGCCGGAGCTCCTCCGAATCTCTACTCCTCTACTCAATCTCTCTAATCTCTAAACAAAACTAGATCTAGAAGAACTAGTCTCTCCTAATTGCTACAACTAGATGAACTAGAACTAGATGAACTAGACTAGATCAACTAGAGGGACCCTAACCCTAATTATGTAGAGAATATGAAGCACCGGGGTGTAGAATGCCTCTTGGAGGGGCCTTGGGGCGTCATTATATAGGCCGAGGTGGAGTAGGGGCAAGGAACCGCCACGTCAGCGATCCGCGTCTTCATCTCATGTGCACCGTCGGATCAAACCGACCTAAAATCGACGTAGGGATGCTTTGATTGGCTTCCAAGGAACCGTGGGAGGAGGACTCCGGAAAGGCGGCGGCCATCGGTGGAATTAGGGGCGCCGGCCGCCCTGAGGGGTTGGGCCGGCCGGCCCCACCTGGGCTCCTCTGCGGGCCCCGCTGCTTCGGGTGTCTTTTAGACCCTTCCTGAGTCCGATGATGATGTAGTTCCGATGTGGATCAATTTCGTGATTATTATGCACTAGAATCCCTCTTTTTTGGCTTTTCTGAAAATCACCCTAGAAAATACAGAATATGCAAAACTCGTGGAATTTGTCAGATAAAGCCCTAGACTAGTGTGTTTTCTTGTTTTCCTTCAGGTAAAAAGCCCTAGTAAAAGTTGACGCTAAGGAGTGTCAACACAGGTCGCTTTCCTCTGGTCCTCGACCCAGTAATCGGCAACGTCCGCTTTGAGAAAGTGCTGATAGACGGCGGCAGCGCTCTAAATATCCTTTTCCACCATGCTTTCCTGGAGCTTGGTCTATCAGAGGATCAACTCGAGCCCTGCGATTCACCGTTCTGGGGCATCATGCCCAACAAGCCTTCTATGCCCGTTGGGCAGATAACACTGCCAGTTCAGTTCGGTACACCACAGCACTTCCGTGTCGACTACATCAACTTCATCGTGGCCAACTTCAACGGGGTCTATCATGCAATACTTGGCAGACCCGCCCTCACCAAGTTCATGGCGGTACCGCACTATGGCTATCTTGTCCTCAAGTTGCCAACCGCGCACAGGGTATCCTGTCCCTCCGCGGTAATGTCCTCATGGCCCATGCATGCGAGACAAGTGCATTCGCCGCCGCCGAGGCCGAAGAAGTTAAAGCACGCATGGAGGAAGCTACCTTCCAACTTAGGACCTCAAAGCCTGCGGAGCTCAAACCCCCAGTCAAGCCGTACCAACGTCCAAAAGCCATTACCAGGGCGAACAAGAAGGTCAACCTAGTCCCCGGAGATCCCAACAAGACGGCGATCATCGAGGGCAACCTTGACCCTAAATAGGAAGAAGCGCTCATCCGTTTCCTGCAGGAGAACATAAGCATTTTTGCGTGGAAACCTGCTGACATGTCCGGTGTCCCCAGAGAACGGATTGAGCACTTCCTTAATGTCTCCAAGATAGCTAAACCAGTCAAGCAGAAGCTATGACAATTTGCTCAGGGACAGGAAGGAGGCGATTAGGGCAGAGATAACCCGGCTTTTAGATGCCGGCTTTATTAGAGAAGTGTATCATCCGGATTGGTTAGCAAATCTAGTCCTTGTACGCAAAAAGAATAATGAATGGAGGATGTGCGTTGATTACACCGATCTCAACAAACACTACCGAAAAGACCCCTTTCTGCTCCCTCGCATCGATGAGGTGGTCGACTCCACCGTGGGTTGCCAATTGCTTTCTTCCTTAGATTGCTACTCGGGCTATCACCAGATCGCCCTCGCTTTAGATGATCAGGAAAAGACATCGTTCATAACTCCCTTTGGTGCTTACTGTTACATGACCATGTCGTTCGGCTTAAAAAACGCTGGCGCAACAAACCAGCGCGCCATACAACAGTGCCTCGAAGCAGAGATCCGTGACGGATTGTGCGAAGCATACGTTGACGACGTAGTGGTGAAAACAAAAGAGGCCTCGACCCTGATCGATGACCTTGATAGGACCTTCAAGGCCCTAAATGTGTTTCAGTGGAAGCTCAACCCAAACAAGTGCGTATTCGGTGTTCCCTCTAGCGCACTTCTCGGTAGCGTGGTTAGCCAAGACAGCATACGGCTGTTGGCGGTCGTTATCGATAATCTTATACCGCCAACTACGCTCTAGAAAGGGGATAACTAGCACACTTTACACACATATACATTTACTATTGACCTATTTCCACATGTATTGGAGAATTACTGTTTTATAGGAAATACAAAAGAACATGGCGGAAATACAGTCAAGAATGCGCAAATCAGAAAGCGTAACATAGATCCAAAACCAACATATAAAGAGAAGGCCCACCAGAAGATCAAATCTAGGCAAATCCCCGACATGGGCTTGATCCAGGGCCAACCCAAGACCCACCAGAGAAAGGCGATGCCAGGTGGGCCCACCCAGGGTGCGGGCGCACCCTGGTGCGGCCACACCCCAAGCACTACCAAATGGGCCCAGCTTTGGATGGCGGTTCATAGAGGCGGTTGTGAGGTCGGTTCACCCAGGCATTAATGCTCTCGGCCCCCAAACCGACCTCTAGCTAGTATAAAAGGAGGGTTGGAGCTTCCATTCTCACACACACCACACTTGGAGCCTCTCTCCCTCTCCACACTTGTATCCTTTTCTTTTTAGTAGTGTTTTGGAGCTAGGCAAGGCTTGTACTTGGAGGACAAGAGCACTTGGAGAATTGGTATGATTTATACATTGTTCTTCATTCTAGTTCATATCATGTTCTTTATTTTGTTCTTGTTCTTATTCTATCATTTTGGTTATGAACTAGAGCTAGATTATTATGTTACTAGTTTAGCATATAATCTTGTTTGTTCTATTGTTCATACCATGCACAAGGCTAAGATCTATCTTGTCCATAGGGATAAGAATATCATGTTCTAGGGTTCATACCTTAGTTAGCTAGCTAGAGTGGAGTAGAGAGGGGTGTGAGGGAGAGTTGGGGAAGAACTATCTTTTTACGGTCTTCCCTACTCATCACTCAATGAGTATGTTCTTGGTACCTTAACGGGATCTTGACCTAGAGGATGTTCATGGTTGTTATGGTTTTCTCTGTCTTTTGATTAGATGAGCTTTACCTAAGCTTGTTTGTGGGTTCGTTGTTCGTTGCTTGGATGAGTAACGGATGCTCTAGTAGAGGGTCCCACGATAAAGACGGAACGATCGACCTAGAGTAGTAGACTATAGCGTAGACGTGGTGTCTAAGCTAGAGACTACCTTCGTTTGCCTCACACTCCACGGATGAGGGGTAGGCGGCAGGTGGTGACACCCCTGTCCGTCCCTTGTAATCCCCCACGTTCGGGTGTGGCGTAGAGCTGTAGGCCGGCAACGCTTGGCAGACCAAGTCTTATCCAGTGCCTGAAGTGAGCAAGTGGAAGTATTGTTTGTCTAACCTTTAGACCGTAAAGACATAGGAATCCATCTCTAACTTCATCACTCTACCCTTGTGTACGCTAGGATGCCAGCTCCAATTTAGGATCTTTCTTTCTTTGTTTCTTTGTTTCTTTCTTTACTGAGATTGGTTTCCGTGTGTGTGTCACACTATCCAAGTATCTATCATGGTTTACCTCTGCTATGAACTTTGGTTTACTATACAACATGTTATCTTGTTCATGTACTTAATAGAGTCTTTTATACCTGTGCCTTCCTTTGGGATAAATATAAATACGACACCCGGAATACTCATGGGTGAAATGCTACAACGGTAATTGATGCGGATTTGTTCTCAGAATCGTTAAGAACTACCATTGAGACGTTTCTTGGTTTCATTGCTAAGGATGCAATCCCGGTAATAATGCTAAGAATGCCCACAAGCATTCCTGGCACTGTTGCTGAGAATGTAAAACTAGTGATGACGCTAAGAAACGCCAACAAGCATTTTCTCGGCGCGCCGTTGGGAAGGCACTAGGTTAAAAGGATCTATTGGAACATGTTCATGATGATATGTTTGTGTAGTAACCACTGGTCATGCAGGCTTACTTTGTTTGTTTTCCCCTATTGTGGATAAAAACAGGATAGTGTTTGATGAGGTTCAAGTTGCCGACAAGCTTCACTAAGAATCCGGAGTCACTCCGAAGGATGGCTCAACTCTTTATCATTTCTCCTTCCAACACTCCGTTGACAACTGAACTTGTCACCCCAGCACCATCAGCATTGAACTAGAAGGCCTATATGACACTCCATGAGTTCTCTGTTCCCATTGTTGCCAACGTGCCCGTTGGGCTCGTTGTCAACATGAGCAACACGAACTACGCACCAAAGACCGGGCTGATCAAAAATGGTGCAGGAATCCCCGAATATCAAAAGGTAATGATTCGAATTTAAACTCAATTTATATTTCGAATCAACTTTCTGTTAAAGAACAATTTGAAAGAGCAAGCAAAAGTAAAAAGAATATTTCATGAAAAAAGCTTGCCTCTAGTGATAAAATTTGAAAAAAAAAGAGATCTCTCTAATAACAATGATAAAAAAAGTACATAAAAAAAGAGTTTGTCTTCCACTATGAAAAACAATTGAGCATATATAAAATGAAAGATACACCTTTAGCTCATATCGCTGCTTCTGTTCCTGTAAAACATTGTTTATGCGGTGATCACAAGTGGTGGTAAGTCCACTCGTGATCTCCCATGTACTGACCATGCAGGAAAAGATAAAGAGCATAGGGAGACGGACCTTGAATAAAACTTTGGGTCTCACGCAAGCTTGGGGGAGACCCTCGCTTAAAAAAAAGGGGAGAGATCGAGGAAGCCATAAACAACCATGAGTAACCATGGCACTGATGCAGCAAGCCCAATACTTCCATCCCCAGATGCTGCCGATAAGTGTACTCAGGTATGTAGATGATCACCAACCTTTTTACTCACTTATCTCCATGGAAATATATATAAAAAGCTCATGCTTTCCATATTTATGTCATATCCTCTGGTTTGGTTATGTTCACATGAAATATGACCATAGGCTTTTTAAATTAAGCATGGTGCTTAGGTTGAAATAGCCTTCTTTAACCAAATTTAGACATGGTGTTTAAATTTTGGTTAATGAACTTTGAGTATATTTCATAAACTATGGAAGTAATTTTATATGGAGATAAAGCAAGGATATGAACATTTTGTTTTATCATCTCAACCTTGTTTGAGTATAAAAGGTTTGGTCATCTTTTAATAAACTCCGTTGGATGAATCTGGAACAACCATGCTAGCTCATCTACATAAATGTGTTTTGATTTGGGTATGTTGAGTGAGCTATCAAGCTTTCATGGGGTCTTTTATTTAAAGCATGATGCTTAGATTTTTGTAGCCTACCTTGATGAATTAAGCATGATGTTTAGCTTGATTAATTGAACTAAAACCATTGCATGTAGACTTTGGTCAATGTTATATGGACTAAACCATGCAGAAAATTATCAATAAATCATAAGGGTAAGTCTTGAAGATGACAACGGAGATAAGAAAAAAAATAAAAACAGATTTGATAACCCTTCAAAAGAAAAAAATATATTTTATAAAAAAATAAAAAAAAGTTTAATAAAATAAAATAGAAGAGGTGGGAGAAAGTTATCAAGCAGGTTGCTACAACTAAAAGCTTATCTTGAACCTTTGCGACAAGTTAGCTTACGCTAGCTTGGGGAAGGACCCCCCAGGTGACATGTATCCTATACTCTTGTTTAAGTTATTTTTATTATCTAAAAAAAATGATAAAAATAATAGTTATAATAATAATAACAAATAACTTATGATGAATAAAAATATAATTCCACTCTAATATATGTGATGTAAAATATGCTCGGTATTTTCCTTGTTGAAATGATGAATAGTTGCTCTGTCTTATAATTCACATGTGCCTAGTTTATAATTTAGTTTTCCCTGAAATCTAAGTTTATTGGCTTTAAAAAAGTTCATCCTAGAAATTTGGAAACTAAGTGGGTTGCATAGAGCTTAATCTAGTCTAAATTGGTATAAGGCTTTGATATGGTATGACTAAGGGTTTGCTATAACCTTACTCTAAGAAAAGCTTCAAATACCGGAGTTAAAAAAATCCAAACAATAAAATCAAAATTCTTCTGATATGATTTAAGTAGATTGTTGTGTTATGCACCCATGATCGGATCCACTTACACGTATAAAAGTTTTTGCTCTTCATGTATGATTCTCTCTTAGAAGTCAGAAAAGAGTGTGGGCTATATGAATAAAAGATGCCATGCCAAAGAAGCATGAGCCAATAAAAGATGCCATATCAAAAAGGTATGTGCCAAAATGAAAAAAAAAAGAGTAAAACAAGGGGTGCAAAGACACCCGCCTGAGAGAAAAAAATGGGTACAAAAAAGGTACCTGCCAGGGAGATAGCCCACACTTTTTAGAAAGACAAAAGGGAGAAAGTCATGCATAAGAATTTGAAAAATAAAAATATTTATCACACTTGCACATTCCGATCAAAGTGTATAGCTTAGTAATTGGCTATGATCCAATCATTTGAATTTTGTTCTCATTACAAAATTTTCAAAAAAAAACTCCGAGAATAAAAGCAATTCAAAGAGTAAGTTTTATGTGAATTCTGGGTTTACCTATTTTGCTAAATACCAACCTAAGACATGATATAGCTAGAAGCCCCACAAGTAACAAGTTTAAAAGGATGGATAAAAAATGCCAATTTATTTAGATCAAAGATGAAAGCTTTGTTATAAGCCTGGCACTTGTGAAATATAATCGGCATAGAAGCAACTCCTGATCGACAATCAAGTTCTTAGCTTTTGCTCGAGGACGAGCAAAGGGTAAGCTTGGGGGAGTTTGTTGGCGGTCGTTATCGACAATCTTATACCGCCAACTACGCTCTAGAAAGGGGATAACTAGCACACTTTACACACATATACATTTACTATTGACCTATTTCCACATGTATCGGAGAATTACTATTTTACAGGAAATACATAAGAACATGGCGGAAATACAGTCAAGAATGCGCAAATCAGAAAGCGTAACGCAGATCCAAAACCAACATATAAAGAGAAGGCCCACCAGAAGATCAAATCTAGGCAAATCCCCGACATGGGCTTGATCCAGGGCCAACCCAAGACCCACCAGAGAAAGGCGGTGCCAGGTGGGCCCACCCAGGGTGCGGGCGCACCCTGGTGCGGCCGCACCCCAAGCACTACCAAATGGGCCCAGCTTTGGATGGCGGTTCATAGAGGCGGTTGTGAGGTCGGTTCACCCAGGCATTAATGCTCTCGGCCCCCAAACCGACCTCTAGCTAGTATAAAAGGAGGGGTGGAGCTTCCATTCTCACACACACCACACTTGGAGCCTCTCTCCCTCTCCACACTTGTATCCTTTTTTTTTAGTAGTGTTTTGGAGCTAGGCAAGGCTTGTACTTGGAGGACAAGAGCACTTGGAGAATTGGTATGATTTATACATTGTTCTTCATTCTAGTTCATATCATGTTCTTTATTTTGTTCTTGTTCTTATTCTATCATTTTGGTTATGAACTAGAGCTAGATTATTATGTTACTAGTTTAGCATATAATCTTGTTTGTTCTATTGTTCATACCATGCACAAGGCTAAGAGCTATCTTGTCCATAGGGATAAGAATATCATGTTCTAGGGTTCATACCTTAGTTAGCTAGCTAGAGTGGAGTAGAGAGGGGTGTGAGGGAGAGTTGGGGAAGAACTATCTTTTTATGGTCTTCCCCACTCATCACTCAATGAGTATGTTCTTGGTACCTTAACGGGATCTTGACCTAGAGGATGTTCATGGTTGTTATGGTTTTCTTTGTCTTTTGATTAGATGAGCTTTACCTAAGCTTGTTTGCGGGTTCATTGTTTGTTGCTTGGATGAGTAACGGATGCTCTAGTAGAGGGTCCCTGATAAAGACGGATCGCCCTGATCGACGCTAGAGTAGTAGATGATAGCGTAGACATGGTGTCTAAGCTAGAGACTACCTTCGTTTGCCTCACACTCCATGGATGAGGGGTAGGCGGCAGGTGGTGACAACCCCTGTCCATCCCTTGTAATCCCCCATGTTCGGGTGTGGCATAGAGCTGTAGGCCGGCAACGCTTGGCAGACCAAGTGTTATCCGGTGCTCAAAGTGAGCAAGTGGAAGTATTGTTTGTCTAACCTTTAGACCGTGAAGACATAGGAATCCATCTCTAACTTCATCACTCTACCCTTGTGTACACTAGGATGCCAGCTCCAATTTAGGATCTTTCTTTCTTTGTTTCTTTGTTTCTTTCTTTACTGAGATTTGTTTCCGTGTGTGTGTCACACTATCCAAGTATCTATCATGGTTTACCCCTGCTATGAACTTTGGTTTACTATACAACATGTTATCTTGTTCATGTACTTAATAGAGTCTTTTATACCTGTGCCTTCCTTTGGGATAAATATAAATACGACACCCGGAAATACTCATGGGTGAAATGCTACAACGGTAATTCCCTGCGCTTGCGGATTTGTTCTGTAATCGTTAAGAACTACCATTGAGATGTTTCTTGGTTTCATTGCTAAGGATGCAATCCCGATAATAGTGCTAAGAATGCCCACAAGCATTCCTGGCACTGTTGCTGAGAATGTAAAACTAGTGATGACGCTAAGAAACGCCAACAATGGCCTAACCCTAAAAAAGTCAAAATCGTGCTGGATATGAAGCCTCCCAAGTGCGTCAAGGACATCGAAAAGCTAACAGGATGCATGGCCGCCCTTAGCAGGTACATATCCCGACTCGGTGACAAGGGTCTTCCCTTCTTTCGTTTGCTCAGAGTGAAGGAGAAGTTCGTATGGTCTGAAGAAGCCGATGCCGCCTTCAACGAGCTCAAAACCTACTTATCCTCACCACCCATCCTCACGGCATCCACAGGGGATGAGCACCTGCTGCTCTACATTGCCGCCACCGACAGAGTGATCAGCACCGTCCTGGTGGTCGAGCGCAACGAACCCAAGTTTGTTCATCCCGTCTAGCGACCAATATACTACATCAGCGAGGTACTCAACGAGACCAAGCAGCGATATCCGCATGTCCAAAAGCTCCTTCATGCGATTCTGATCACTAAAAGGAAGGTCTCGCATTACTTCCAGCAGTACGGCATCACTGTGGTTACCGAGTACGCGCTCGGGGACATCTTGCACAACAAGGACGCCACCGGCAGAATTGTCAAGTGGGCGATCGAGCTCAGCCCTTTTCAGCTCGGATTCCGCAGCCGCACTACTATAAAGTCTCAGGCCCTGGCTGACTTTTTGGTCAAATGGATGGACATAACGTTACCCTATCTGATACGGTAGAAGAACAATGGAAGATGTACTTCGATGGCTCGCTAAATATAGGTGGCGCAGGAGCCGGAGTCTTCTTCATAGCACCTTCCGGGGGTCAGCTGTGATATGTTCTGCATATCCACTTCAAAGCTTCCAATAACGCCACCGAATATGAGGCCGCATTGCATGAACTCCGCATTGCTATTGAGCTTGGCGTCAAGCGGCTTCTCATCTATGGCGATTTGGCCCTGGTCATTAATCAGGTCAACAAAGATTGGGACCGCACCAACGAAAAGATGGATGCCTATGTGGCCGCGATCCGCAAACTTGAAGACAAATTCTATGGCCTTGAGTTCATCCATGTGCCCCGGGCAGAGAACCAAGCAGCTGACGAATTGTCCAAATTAGGGTCATCCCGATCAGAAGCCCCTCATGGAGTCTTCGTTCACGACCTGATCACACCATCCATTCACGAGGGGAAGCTGGACAAAAGGCAGCAGTCTCCTGAGCTGTTACCTTTGCTAAATCCTGACGCACAGCCACCACCTAATCCTGGCACTTCCCATCTGGTGGCTCTAGTTAGCAAACGGGTCGACCAGTCTTCAGGTCTAGACAACATTCCGGAGCTTGACCACCAGCCTGGGTTCAACGGCGACGCGATCGATCAGCCGGACGACCAACCTGAGGCCCCTCCATCAGACTGGAGGTTGCCTTTCATCCAGTACCTCATCAACAAGGCATTGCCAGACGACAAGAATGAAGCAGAGCGCCTCGTCCGTCGAAGTCGCAACTACATCTTAGTTGACGGCCAGCTTATGCACAAAAACGCCAAGGCTGAAATAGTCCAAAAGTGCATCACACCGGAGGACGGCATCGCTCTACTAGGCAAAATCCATTCTGGCACATGCGGTAACCATGCGGCATCGCGGACGCTGGTCGGTAAGGCTTTTTGAGCTGGTTTCTACTGGCCCAGCGCCATGGCCGATGCCGAGCACTTAGTTCGACACTTCAAGAATTGTCAGTTTTTCGACAAGCAGATTCATGTCCCCGCACATGAATTTTAGACGATTCCAGTCTCTTGGCCCTTTTCATGCTGGGGACTCGACAAGATCGGACCATTTAAAACAGCACGAGGCGGTTTTAAGTACATCTATGTCCTCATAGACAAGTTCTCCAAATGGATCGAATACAAACCCCTAGTCAAGGAAACTGCAAAGAAGGCTTCGGAGATGCTTAATGATGTCATTCACCGTTTTGGCATCCCCAACAGCATTATCACCGACCTCGGCAGCACGTTCATGGGAAGTCACTTCTGGGATTTCTGTGATGACTTGTCCATACAAGCCAAGTACGTGTCTGTCGCTCACCCAAGGGCCAATGGACAGGTCGAGCGCGCCAACGGCATGATCAACGATGCCCTGCGCAAGCGTTTATTCCGCGAAGATGGTTTGTACCCAGGGCGATGGTTAAAAGAACTACCAGCTGTGATCTAGGGCTTACGTACCTAGCCCTCTCGCAGCACGGGCGTCTCCCCATACTTCATGATATTTGGCTCTGAAGCTGTACTACCAGCCGAGGTCGCTCACCGGTCTCCCAGGATCAAGTATTTCAATGAAGACGCCTCGGATGAAGCATGGGAGCTCGATGTCAATGCCCTGGAAGAACGTCGCCTTGACAGGTGTGTTCAGAACGCTCGGTACTTGGCTAGCCTGTGCCGTTACTACAACCGTAACGTCAAAGATCGCGTTTTCGTTGTCGGCGACCTGGTGCTCCGGCGCAAGCAGAAGACGGAAGGCCTTCACAAGCTGTCCTCTCACTGGGAGGGGCCATTCATGATAAAGGCAGTCACTAGGCCTACATCTTACAGGCTCTGCACTTTAGATGGCATCGATGTACCCAGCTCCTGGCACATCGAGCAGCTTATAAGATTCTACCCTTGATAGGCGGCATAGAATAAGATATGTATCTTTTCTTTTTTCTTTTGTATTCAGTCAAAGTTAATAAAGTTTGGTTCATGATTCACCTCCTTCGTGCAAATGTTTTATCTGTAAAACATACTTTTCAATAAGCCGTACAGTCTAATGCTCCGATAGGAACAATCAGAAAAGGCACTGTCTCTAGTTCCTCCGATCACGCGTTACGGCTCAGAGCCACAGAGCACAGGAGATACTAGCAGTTGCTCTCTAACGGTACTAGGGTCCTAAGCGTTTTGGCAACAGTGCTATTCCACAGAGGTCACCTAGTCACCTAACGAGCTGATTTGCTTCAAAGGATGCTACACGACTACATGCATATGAACCTCTTTAAACACTAAACGTGTCTCATACTCGTTTACCGCTTTAACTTGACTTGAATTAATTGCTTGTTGTGAACCCGCTGAAGTTTCATAATTTTAACCTACGTTGTTTATGTCGTTTTTTGTAGTTCTTTGTGTTTACCTACCTCAAGCCTTGCAGTTAAGAGTTCCTAGCTCTAACTTAGTCGATGGTATTCCAAATATCATCATGCAAGCCAACGAATATGGATAACTCTAAGTAAATAGCTAAACACTCGGTATAGGCCGAGCACAATAAACAAGTGTATATGTATATCAGGTAGTTTCTCACAAATTTACAAGGAGACGCTCGGCAATTCAAGAGGCCTGGCTTGATGATCCTTCATCGACCAGTTTGACATTCTGCATTATCCTAGATGCAGTGTCCCAGAAGCCAAGTCGAAGGTCATTCACTTCTTCTGGGCTGGTGTTGGCCGCTGCCCCTTCTTCAACCCTTTTAAGGTCTATTCGGGGGTAGTGCGACTTGGCCAGCGCCAGAATGAAGGACACCGCAAACTGACCCGCTTCATGCATAAAATCTTTGAATAAGGGCCAGGCCCTCTTGCAAAGATCCGTGACAGCTTCAGGGCTGTTCACTGGGTCAGATATCTCCACGGCTTCTGGAGACAGCTCTTTCATTAGTGGCCTCAGTCCGGCCTCGACCTCTTGCCAGTGTTCCTTGAGTCTTGTGTTCTCCTCAGTCAGCACCCCAAACTGCGCCATGTGTTTTCTTCAGAGCTCTGTCTAGATAAATATTGATAGGTGCTAAAACAATTTTGGGAGATAAGGAGAAGGAAGTGGTCGGTTACCGACCTATCAACTCCACCTTCAGCTCTTCAACGCGCTGCTGGGCGTGCGATAACTCATGCGCCCTCAGCTGATCGCCCTCCTCCAGTTCTGCATCACAACACCAGATATATAGATTTTCTGTACAATAACAGATATTCCAGAGGTGTGGACAACATTTTTACCTTTCGCCTTCCCTTCAAGGACACTAACCTTGTACGTCAGGGCGGCGTTCTCACTGTGCAGGCATTCATTTTTGGCCATAATGGGCAGAAACTGGTCTATCATGTCCGCCCGCTGCTGAGCAATATTTTGCAGGCCCTAGAAAACATTATAACACATTAGTTCTGGCTAATGATTTAGTCACACACCGAATGCTCATTTTGAGTATGTACCTGCACATGCTCCCGCAGTTGTTTGAAGGAAGTCTCAATGTTCTCTTGGATCGGGGCGTCAACCTTGGACTCAAATACCTGCCACTCTCCATCTTCTACCTGATGGGCTATGAAGCTTACTTTTTCTGAAACCCATTTTGGTTTCTAAGGATGCCCCATGATCTCTTCCAGTTCTTCAGAAGGATCTTGAGTGACAGGTGCACCGGTTCTAGCCTGTGATTGAACCGTGGTCAACGGCGTCCCCCTCCTTGGGACATGACCGACCACACCTCCCTGAGCACCATCATTGCCTTCATGATGGGGGGATGGCGGTGCCCTTGGTGGAGAAGGGTGGTCGGTCTCTTGAGCCACTTTGTTTTGGTTATCCGGAACCTTAGCATGTTTCTCCGATTGCTGGCCCTGGGGACTCCCCCCTTCTTTCGTGCTGGCTTGTCTGCAAGACCGGCGGGTAATCATGATCAGCATGATATAATGAATGTATTGAGAACACAAGTGCCCATACCTAGTTGACTGCTTGACGAAGCACCTAAAGCGTCCAGCTCCTCCGCGGCTGGATGATCCGCTCTGACCACCAGCGCCATTTCCCCCACCACCAGACTCTGAGTGTGGTGGTCGAGGATCGGGAGTGGGGACTTTCTGTTGCCCCATCGACGACTGCTCAGGCGCCGGCCTCTGAGTCGTCTCCGATCTCCTTGGAGGGCTGTTTCCTCCGCCACCTTCGGTCGTCGCCTGTGTGGCCCTTGGTGGTGTTGTCTGCGGCTGGGTTCGTGGCTGCCGATGTGGAGTACTAGTGGTGGTGGTCGGTCGGCGTGGCTGCTTGTTGGTGTTTCTTAGTGCATCACAAAGTTTGGATCCCTGGTGACAACGCCAGAAATGCAGTTGACATTCCTTAACATTACTACTGAGAATAGAGGTAAGTCTATCCCCGATAATAAGTAAGAAATGCTTGGGGTGGTGTACCTTAGTTACCAAATCACTAGATCAGCCATGGTACTGAGATACACCTCACCATTTATTCCCTTTACCGCTACTAGTGATATACCTCAGATGATAGTTTCAGATTAGCATGGCACGGGCATCGTGGCATACCAAATGATTCTTACTTTTATCAAGAGAGTTACATCCCCAATAACGCTAGGACTATAGCCTTAGCTGCTAGTACCTCGAAGATGCTATACGGTGCACTTTCAGCATTCCTTGATACTAGGGCTAAAACTATATTCCTAACTACAGTAAAGAGGTAACGATGATCCGGTAAACCTTTGCAGTTTTGGATATTAATCCGCAAGCGCACGGAATTACCGTTGTAGCATTTCAATCCGGAGAATTCCTAGGTATCGTATTTATATTTTCCCAAAGGAAGGCTAGGGTAGATTTTAGTATGAAACCATAATCGAGAATATTATACGTTGAATAAAAGGTAGACCAATGTTCAATACAGGGGTAAACAATACGGTTTTTATGATAGTGGACACACACGTGCTAATAGATGCCTCTCAAGTGGGGAAAGATGAATGCAGCATAAAGAATAAAAGAATAAAGAATAAAAGAATATCCTATAGGAGCAATGGTCCTAATACAGCTAATGTCTAGATAGTGGATAGTCATATAAATACATGAATCAGAGATAGAGCTGCGTTTGCGATAGATCGGAAGACCACCGGCCGCTGGGCTGCCAGCGAGATGGGTGGTAATTTAGACTCCTACACCATAGCCGAACGTGGGGGGATTACGAAGGGACGGACAGGGCTTTCACCACCTGCCGCCTACCCTCTCATCCGTGGACTATGAAGTGCAATCACCGGCTACCCCATACCCGAGCACCACGCTCGCATATAAAATAGCTACCCAAGCCCCCCCGGGTTTCTCACCCTACGGATGAACGAGTAAAGAACTTGGATGTTGTGCGATGAACCACCAACCCGCACACAACTCTATTCGTCATCATCTAAATGTATGAACGACTAAGAACGGAGCTCTATATGCTACGAACATGATATGAACACTATGAACTAGCAAACATATCACGAACAAGGCCTATGAACTAGAAGTCCTATGATCTAGCTATACAAACTAGTACCTAGTTCATCTACACAAACTAGTACCTAGTTCATCTAACAAGATCATAGTACTAGAACCATACTCTAATTCTAGAACATAACTATATTGATAAAAAGAGAAGAAGAGCATAATGGAAAGAATAGTATTCATACCAAAAGTAGCCAAGATGTCTCCTCCTCTTACAAGTTGAGCTTTGCTCCTCTACTACTACTAAGGATAAAGAGAAAAGTGGAGAGATACACTTGAGAGTACAAGTGAGAGGTGTAGTGTGTGTTTTCTTTCAAATGAGGGAGTGCCCCCTCTCTTTTATACTAGCTTGAGGTCGGTTCCAGGGCTGAGGTGAGTAAATGCCTGGCCAAATCGCCTCTACAACCGACCAAGGGAACCGCCAAAAGAAGATGGGCGACCGCACCAGGGGTGGGCCCCCTCGGCCCCAGCTTCGGCCCTTGGCCCTCTTGTTGCTCCTGGATCTCTCTCCCGTGGGTTGTTGGCCTAGTTGACATCTTGGACTTTGGTCTTTTCTTATTTGTTGAAATACGCCTTGCCGGAAGGCGCATTCTTGTGACCTTTTCTTTCTTTTCTTGTATGTTTCCTGTAAATCAATAATTCTTCAATACAAGTGGAAATAGGTCAATAGTAAAGGTATATGTGAATATATCTATGATAATTCTCCCTTTTTGGATAATAGTTGACGGTTAAGATATGTTGGTAATCACCGCCAACACTGCTCCTTTGAGCGTTTGGCTCCAAACTTCTGACTCAGGAGGACTGTATCCTCTGCGTTAGAGTCCGAGCTCTCGATTATTGCTCGGTGTCGCGTCTCGAGCTCCTCATTGATCTTTAGTTTGCCACCGGCCCTGGTACCGGTGGGCTTTGCCTTCTTCTCTGGTGGCGGCGGCATTGGGTCCTTCCCTGTTGCCTTACGCTTCAGCTGTTTTTTAGGAACACCTGAAGTATCCTCTCCGCCTTGGCCACCGTGTTTGACCTCTTCTGATGGTTTGGTTTTCTTTTGCTAGCCACGAATCACGTCACCAGCAGGCCATTGTTCTACTGGAATAAGAGACACAAAGGATCGGCGATCCTGTCCAAGACATTATTAAGCCACATTACAAGTCAATCACATATGCAAAGATTAACTGAAATAGTGCATTATAACTACCCTTCACTTACCGGTGGAGGAGGATTCTTCAAAGTAAATGGAGGTACTCCTTCTTTTGGGAAGGAGTACTTGGCAAAACCTTCAAACATCTTCGATAGTCGGTTCTCCACTTTTTCACCCTCCAGGCTTTTTCTGCTCTCTCGAGACGGGTCTCCGCACCCTTGGTACTCAAACATGAAGTTTACCCTCTCCTTCAGGGGCTGGATGCGGTGGACAATGAATTGGCTAGCAACCACAATCCTGTCAATCTTGCTGAAATCCATCAGGGATAACAGTTCTTCGATCTGAACCATTTGATCCACATCTGGTTTTTTAGAACACGGGGGATTGAATTGGGGAATCTGAGTGACATCACAAGGAACTGGTCGGCCTTCAAGATTCTGGTTAATATAAAACCAGCGCTTCATCCAGTTCTTATTGTTTGATGTATGTCCAATGGCCATCCAGCGGGACTTTACACCCTCCCTCAAAGCAATGTAGCAACTGCCGGCCACTTGAGATCCATCAGACCCTTTCCCTTTCTTCTTCAGGACATACAGGTGGCGAAACAGATTGAAGTGCGGCGCTATTCCCAAATAGCACTCGCAGTACGCCACGAAGATAGCAATGGTCAAAATGGAGTTGGGGAGAAGATTGCAGATTGAAATCGCCTAGAAAATACACAAATCCCTCAAGAAGTTGTGCACCGGAATCCCTAATCCCCGGGAGAAATAATCTTCGAACACAACAATTTCATCTTCATAGGGCTGGGGATAGAGTTCACCTGCCGGCGGCGCCCTCCACACCACCAACTTCGGTGGTGGCAGCAGGCCTCCCTGCGCCATTGTCTCCAATGACTTCTGCGTCGTCAGAGATTTCTGCCAATGGGTCTCCATTAGCTTCTTGCGCGTCGCCTCCGTCGCTGAGATCTTCTTCTTCCCCATTATGGTTATCAAGCTGCATGGGTGAGACGCAGAGTGCGCAGATGGCAGTTGTCGAAAACCTAGTTTGTGCGCTGGAGATTGAGGAGAAGAAAGCGGCGGAAATGGCAATGACTGCTGAATTTTGAAGAGGAAGCGGCGGCCGTCGGGCTATTTATACCATGCGGGTGGCCCATTGACTCTCCCGAGGTCACTGTGGATGTTCTTTTTACCCTAATTTTTAACTGGGCTATCTTGGGCCGAGTTACCTTTACCTAGTTATTTTTCCTATATGGTATGGTGAGCCGTTTACTAAAGTCATGGTGCGCTAGTCTTACTGGGGACTAGGCCCACCCATTGAATGCATGGTTAGTCTAGTCCACCAGTCAGACTGGGCACTGGGGGCTCTTACAGAAGTCATATATATAGCCCCGGTCGACCAGATCAGTCTGGAGACTAGGCACACAGCCGAGCTGTGTACTCTTAAGCCCTGGTCGACTAGATCAGTCTGGGGACTGGGCACATGGCCTGGGTATGCACTATTAAGTACTGGTCGACCAGATCAGTCTAGGGGACTGAGCTCCTTCGATTAACATGCATACTGATCGATCAGCTCAGTTTGGGACCAAACTCGGAGATTTGCATTCATCAAAGAATAATAGAGCATTTAGATTGAGTCTGATATGAGATCCAACGAAGAAATTAACAATGCAAGATGACTGTTTTTCCACATCAGTTTGGGTCATTCAGGACCTAGTACAAACTAATTGTCTACGACATTCTACACAAAAGCTATGACGTTTGGCTACTGCAGTATGAGCTTCACATGGATTCTATCCTAAGAAGAACTTTATGTTCAAGGGCCAGTAAACCCATGGAACTGCAAAAAGCAGTCCTCTACCAAGCGTCTGCTGGCAGGCACGCCTGAACACCTGCCGGGGACCTACGGAGCATCGTTCATGATGTCCTCCGCGGTCACCTCCTCCACTATGGCGTCGGCGGCGTCGTCGAAGTCCCGGATGAGGTGCTCTAGGTCTGCTGACGTGTTCTCCTTCCGGAAGACTGGCGAGTCCCCGGAGATCCACCCCAGAGTGGTGCTGGGCAACTGCCAGCGCCGTCAACGCCCCGCGGCGCACACCGTGGGACATGAACCCCTGGATTCGGCCGGGCATGTTCTCCAGCCGCTCCAGGAGGGAATCTCCTGCCGCTCTGTGGAGGCGGTGACTGCTTCCGCCGCCGGGAGGACGGTCTAGAGCTCCTCCTCTAGTTGAGCCACCCTCTCATCGGCCGCCAACTGGTTGGCCCGGGCCTGTTGCGCCTCGGATCGACCTGCTCCAGCGCCCCCATCACGGCATTCAGCCGTTCCCGCAGTTCCGCCATGGCGACCGTTCTGGTCACCATGGCATGCCGACCCCCGGCATTTCCTTCGCCGGCCTCCTCCGCGGCGGGGAACGGCTGCGCGTTTGGAGCACCGATAGCCAGCACCCTGCAAGCAACAAATCAAGTCAGATTGGATTTTGATTTCTCTCCAAACGTGTGTACTACAGTAATATGGCTGCTTACCCTGCATTACGGCGGCGTCTGCTGGGAGGACCGCTCGGTGAGTCCTCCGCCGGCCGCTTGCCGCGGTCCATTTGATGATTTGGGCGCCGCGAGAAAGGATTGGAAGAGGGAGAACTAAGCAACCGGCTAGGGTTTCTTTGGATTTGGGATGCTTTTTCTCACGCGCCTTCTATTTATAAGCGGCCGTCGAGGAATTTAGTGGGAATCGCTGCATAGCTCGCGATGGATCGCTTTCCGGAAAGCCATCAGTGCGAACTGCCGCGGCATGAATCGTGCGGGATGGTCTTTTTTTGCATAGCGGGCTCTGGGTATCGCCCATTTGGTTTTTGGCTTTTAATTGTTTCGATTTTCCGCAGAGTTGCATCTTTTTCTGAAAAAGGTGATTGTTCTCAGTGATTATTAAGTTTTTTCAAGAAAGCTTGCTACAACATGATTCTCATCTTCTAACAACCTTGGGGACTACGTGGGCCCACGTCACTTAGCAGTGACTGGGCCTGTTATTAATATGGGTTCTGACCCCTATCCTTTATATGGCTTTTTTGAAAGGCTAGTTTCTTTGATTAAACAAATGATATCTGATATCATATGCTACTGTGGGCCCATATCTCTAGACATGAGCTGCTTTTTTCTTTTTTCTTGAGCAACATGCATCTTTCGACAAAGACGAATGAATTTGCCTCTGAGGTCGATTCCTTCTTTGAACCGCCTGGCGTTGTGCTGAACTGGATGGTTCTTTGCAGAACTGGTCGGTTCTTCGCGGAGCTGGTCGACAAGTCAATAACAAGCTACAACTATGCAAGGTTACAATCTGGACTGGTCGGCAAGCGTCAAAGCGGTGTTACTCCTCAAGATTCATGGTGCTCAGGGACTAGCTGTGGGGGTTTAGACCCTATACCCTCACGGCTGGCCTTTGACCTCGACAGACAGGGCGGCCCAGCCCACAAGACCAAGACCGATCGGCCTCTCTGGCCTGGTCGGAGTCCCAGGCGGACAATTAAGAGTTACTTGTCATGCAAGGCAACTAGTCGGTTAGAAAACCAATTGTGCTCTATCTAGATACGGTTTGTTTGTAACCGACCACCTCGGGATTTCAGGATCTGTAACCCTGCCCCCAGACTATATAAGGCGGGTAGAGACCCCCTCCAAAACATCTCTCAATCCTTTTCATCAATAACAGAAGAGCAGGACGTAGGGTATTACGCATCAAGCGGCCCGAACCTGGGTAAACCGTGTGTACTATTCTTCCTGTTCCATCTTGCTTGTAGTCTAACATCTTCTCTAAAATTTGAAATTTGTAATTTAAATCATACCACATAAGGCCCGATTGGATGCGTACATTCACTCGTCAAGATGCATAAAAAGTTTTTTGTGTCGACATTCCATATAAATTAGTGGTTGAATGAATAAAAGTTTACTTTATTACCGCATATAAATGATGAACATTACAACCGACTTGCACTCAAGTTGGAGATGATGTAATCTTCTCTAAAATTTAAAATTTCAATCATGGCACGTGAAGCCCAGTTAGATGCATATAATCATAGGACAAGATGCATAAAAAGTTTTTAACGCCGATGTTGCATATGAATTAGTGTTCGAATGAATAAAATCATTTTTATTACCGCATAAAAACATATCGATGAGATGGACATTCTTTTTTACACACGAATTGTACATTCCATACAAAATTATATAAAATCAAACAATATATATAACCCTAGTCAATAATGTATACAACCCTTAGAAACACACACGTGTGTGTACTATCCGTAATGGTCCCAACTCACAACATGCATAGAAACCCCATTGAACAAAAAAAAAATATCAAAACTCAACTAAGGTTACATAAAAACTACTCTTGCTCATTTCATCCAAGCATATAAACCCAACTGGATTGTGCCACATTACGCCACCATCGTGGCGTGGAGGGGGAAGCCGAGCTAAAATGCATAAAATATTACTTCCCTACGAGGGAAAGAGATGCATATTAACCAAAGCAAAACTGGACTTCTATAGCTCACATCAATGCATAAAAATTGAATGACCTATGCATACTAATCACCCCCAGCATTTTTATCTCAAATTCATAATATATACAAACATGCATACAAACATTTTAAATCTCTAAGAGCTGCAAGCACACAAACCAAATATACATATAAACTTTTTTTTTCTATTGAAGCCATCTTGTTGTTGGCGAACTACATCTCTGTAAAATCCACATCTAACTAATTGAATCAAATCAAGAAGACACCATGTTTGTATGCATAGTTTCACAAAAAAAAAGCGGAAGCAGTCGGTAGGGTTTGTATGCACAGTTTCATAGAAAAGTAGGGCAGTCGGATCCGTGCAAGAAGTCATGCTACAATGATCCTCTGCAGGTGCATACAAACCAACTCGTAAGTGCATACAAACCATGGCTTGCAGACCTGGAGAGGCGAACGCCATACGCATCCAATCGGCCTTTATGTGGCATGATTCAAATTTTAAATTTTAAGTTTTGGAGAGAAAGAGATCGTCACCATGTTTATATACACACGTCTATAGGTTTTTATACATAGACGGATGCATATAACTCTATATCCTAATATACAAATTTTATAAATTTTAAAAATTTTCAAAAATATATTCACAATGGATCTTGAATCGTGCAAAAAATATCAGTTCAATGGTGAAAACCATTTTTGAATCGGATACTTTGTTGAGGAATTATCGCGAAAAAATGAAAGAAATTTGAGTGGATACATGCATGTCAGCATGTGTCAGCCCATGTCAGCCTGCGTCAGACTCTGTCAAGTGGAAGATCTGCTCGTTGTGTGGTTTATATACAGAAACGAACTGTTTTAAATGCACTCAAACCACTGGTTTATATACATTGTCATGACAAAAAAGTTTATATGCATTCTAACTGGGTTTGTATGCGTCCAGTCTGGAGGGCGCGCGTCAGCACCTGCATGTGGTTGGCTGGCTGGTTAGGCTAAGGTAGGTGGGTTGCTAGTTGGCTGGGGCTTCCCCAAACCTATAGGAAGCCCTATGCTCTCAATAGTGCTACCATATATATATATATATATATATATATATATATATATATATATATATATATATATATATATATATACACACACACACACACACACTAATTCATAGTTTCAACCATTATAAACTCCTTACATTTCTACTTCATACCCGCAGCAACGCGCGGGGCATACTACTAGTTTTCATATATATTTGTTGACTCCAGTGAATACACACACTATGGCCACAATGTGGGCTTTTGCCGGTGCTGAAAGAGGAGAGAGAGCCTTCAAGCACCGGATCATCACATTGCAGCAAGCAATGCTGACTTAGAAATTCCAGGCACCGGGGCATGTTGGTGAGACGATGCTTGCCAAATAAAAAATGATTTATGACAGGTTTGGTCCACTTCCTCATGCACTTTAATGTCTTCGATGCTAAACGTTGTGACCCATAAAAAGTTTTGAGCATCGGTGCATACTGCATGCTCATTAATTTTTTTTGGCATCGGACACACTATGGCTAGTCTAAGTGATCAAAACTGCAGATTAAAAATGCGGGTAAGACACGCATTGCTCGTATATACTGACACATAAAAACACGTCACTGATGACCCTTCATCAGAGGCACGTTTAACCCAAACATGTCACTGAAGTTTCAAAAAAAATGTCACTGATGACCCATCATCAGAGGCATCAGAGGCATGTTTAGCCAAAACGTGTCGTTGATGACTCTTCATCAGAGATACGCATATCTAAAATGCATCTTTACATCAGAGACTATTATAGCCAAAATGTGTCACTTATGACACACATACACACAACATTGCAAATTCAACAACTTTATAACCTTGATCTGTTTAATTCTAATTTGTTTTCAGACATCGATGAATGCAAGCACCTGATTTGTATCCTTGCTCGAGTGATGGAATATGCAAGGACAGGCTTTTAGGGTATGACTGTCCATGCAAACCTGGAATGAAAGGCGATGGGAAAAAAAGAACATGCCAAGACGCATTCCCCCTATTAGCAAAGATGATTGTGGGTAAGCACTAAGCTAAGCATAAACAAAGATTATTAAATTACAGTCATTTGCTATATGGGATATATTATACATAAAAAGGTTGGTCGATTAAGAATCAAACACTAATGATTTGTGGATGATGTTTAATACACCCTCTGTTCCAAAATGTTCATTTTGTCCAAAAGCAAACTTCTCTAGCTTTGAACAAGTTTGTAAAAAAAATGTTAATTTACAATACCAAATAAATGCACTATACAAAACATATTTTATGGCTCATTTAATATCAATGAAGGTATATTTTTCTATAAAGTTAATCAAAATTAGAGAAATTTGACATAGAACAAAACTGTAACATCTTACATTTTTTTATTCTTTTCAAATGGATTAGCAATGCCATTGTCATGTGGTGAAGGTGGTTTACCTAAAAATTTACACTGCACTCTATTTTTTCCTATGTTTGCTAATTTTATTACCAATGCTATCTATAACTCCTATAATTTTAACCCACACTAAGTAATTCTCTTGCTTCTGATTGGTTGAGACTTTAAAAGTGATGTCAGCTGACATCATCAAAGGAGTTACCTCCACTAAGGCTCATTTATCTCCCACTAGCCTTTTTTTTTTAAATAGAAAAAAATTGTAGCATCTAAACCAAATATCGTAATTAAAATCTAATTGCACCATGGTATTCCTTGCAATAAACTCTTCAAAACAAGACCCCACATGGATATATTTTGATAATTTAAACCGTTTCTAAGCAAAAACCCGTTTATAAATAAAAACCTAGCAAAATTGCATATCATATGAATTACATGTGGTCTTCTGAAACATGTATAATTTTATGAAGAAAAACTCCTAGAATTTTAGGAGGGGGATGACCCTCACGTATAGTAGGGGTGGGGTTCGGGTAGATGAGATTTGGATGATGTCCAGTTTAAATAATCTATACCATGTATGTCAATGGATACAACCTCCGCAATTGACCTACTACATTCATATATATGTATCTACTAATTCATAGTTTTGACCATTATAAACATCTTACATTTCTATTTCATACCCGCAGCAATGCGCGGGGCATCCTAGTAGTTTATTGAACATCATCCTACATAAATAATTCCCACTCGGTTATAATTTGTTGTGTGATATTATCTGCATCAAGTTATGTTTTATAAGTATTCTAGAAACATGACTAGATTGATGGATTGAGAACTTCAAGAATAGAGCAATATCAACAATAGTTGTATCCCAATGGGACGAATGTTAGTGTGTTCTTCATAGGAATAGTACCTAATAAGCATATGAGCACAATTCCTGTGTCTCCAAAACAAGATCCATGGTTACATTTTGTTCAGGATAGCCTAGGAGCCTTCAGTTGCTTGTTGACTATTTCTAGCATAATCCATCTCACATAGTTTTCATGTTCTTATGAATATGGGCAGCCAATTTATAGAACTTGTGTGGTTTAACTTCTCTTATCCAGGGATGATGTTTAATGGGATAGATGATTAGTGGGAGGGTATTTTTGTATTCATTATTTCTAGCATAATCCACTTCTAGTTGCTGGTGTTGTCATCAACCACTCATGAGAAGAGCTCCAGCTCAAGCTTTTTAAAAGTACAGCAGAAACATAATTCCTATTATTTACTACCTCACTCAATAACAGCAACTTTTTTCCTTCCCATGCAGGTGTAAAATGTGGTTTTTTTGTTGGGGCAGCTGTTTTATTCCTCATTCTTCTTCGCAAAGAGAAAAAGAAGATGAGAGAGTTCTATGAAAAGAATGGCGGGCCTATACTGGAGAAAGCAAAAATGATAAAGCTTTTTAAAAAGGAAGAGCTTAAGGGAATTTTAAAAGAGAGCAATTTAATTGGAAAAGGTTGCTTCGGTGAAGTTTACAAGGGCCTCCTTGATAATAAATTTGTTGCGGTAAAGAAGCCAATCAATGGTAGTGTGCTAGAGAATGAAAAATTCGCAAATGAAGTCATCATCCAATCTCAAGTCATCCACAAGAACATCGTTAGGTTGATAGGATGTTGCCTTGAAGTTGATATCCCCATGCTTGTTTATGAGTTTCTCCCTAATGGTAATCTCGAAGATATATTCTTCACAGCAGCAACAAGATAGTGCCTCTCAACATGGATGTGCGTTTGAGTATTGCAGCCTCTCAACATGGATGTGCGTTTGAGTATTGCAGCGCAGTCAGCAGACGGCCTAGCTTATATGCACTCGAAAACAGAAAGTAAAATCCTGCATGGTGATGTTAAGCCGGCAAATATACTCTTGGACAACAACTTCATGCCCAAGATTTCAGACTTTGGTATATCAAAACTGATTGCAAGATATAAACAACACACAGATCAAGTCATTGGTGATATGAGCTATATGGATCCAGTTTATATGCAAACAGGCCTTTTAACAGAAAAAAGTGATGTCTATAGTTTTGGAGTTGTGATCTTGGAGCTTATAAGTAGGAAAAAGGCCACACATTCTGACAATAATAGTTTAGTAAGGAATTTCCTTGAAGCTCACAAAGAGGAGAAGAGGGTAACTGAGTTTTTTGACAACGAAATTGCGCTGACAAGCAATTTAGAACTTCTTCATACCTTGGCAAGGATTGCCATTGAATGTCTTAACCTCGATGTGGATCAAAGACCATCAATGATAGATGTTGCAGAGCGCCTTCTCCTACTGAACCGTTCTGATAACCCAATGCTGTGACATGAAGTTGTTGCCCAGATGCACATCAATAATGTGAGCTGTCACATAAGAAAGGCAACTGTCAGAGTCTGTGGCCATATATATTTTGTTTTCATTTGCTACCATTTCTTCCTTGATTTGAACGACTTTTTATTGTACTACTCTACTGAACTTGGTAGTATGTAATTTTTTTATTGTACTACTCTACTCAACTTGTTACTTAATGTTGTGTTTAAAGTTATCACATATTTTAATAAAATTTCTCAATTATTTGGCATTCGAAGATGTTTTTTAACTGTACTGTTCAATATATATTGTCGGTAATGAAATTTGTAAAAAAGTGACCTCTATTATTTGTCATCTAAAGTACTCATTGCATTCCAAAACTGTAAGTTATTCAGGTTTATATAGCTTTTAATATGCATATAGACATAATGTATTACTCTCTCCATTCTAAATTACAAGACGTTTGACTTTTTTACTCTAAGTTTGATTATTCATCTTATTAAAAAATTATACAAATATAGTTAAATTTAAGTTATTATTGAAGAACTTCTATTAATAAAGCAAGCCAATAAACAATAATATTTTATAAAAAAATTTGAATAAAATAAATGATCAAACTTGGTGTTAAAAAATCAAATATTTTATAGTTTAGAATTGAAATTGGTTGGCAGTCAGACTAATTTTATTCTGCGAAAAAAAAAATCTCGAGATTTACTGGGTCAAAGCCCAAAAAGACAACATGCCAAGATGTTGGTCGTTCTTTACCCCTCACACTCTAAAGCACGTGATCACTCCTCAGCGCGAGGGGCTGCTGTGCTGTGCGTGCCATCCCCGGCGCGATTCGATTCGTTCCCCACTACCAGACTTCTTCGATTCGTTCCCCACCCCAGCTCGGCCGCCGTGCCGTGCGTGCCATCCCCAGCGCGAGCTGCATTTGCATTTGCCACCGGATCGGATCAGCGGCGGCGGCCATGTCGAGCCTGACGCGTCCGCCTTGGCTGAAGAAGCTGAAGCGGATCATTGGACGGCGCCTCCGCTCGGGAAGCCTCAGCGCTGAGGCCGCGCGCCAACTCTGCGACGAGGTACTCCCATCGATCCAGAGCCGTTCCCCACCACCGGCCGTTTCGGCAGCGGCGGACGTGTGGAGGGCCGACCGCCGCCCTTCCTGGGAGCTGGAGCTGTTCATCGGGAAGTGTTACCGCTCGGGGGACCTCGGCGCCGAGGACGCACTCGATCTGTTCGACGAATTGCTTCCCAGAGCGAGGCCCGGCTCCATTTACGCCCTCACCCAGCTGCTCACCACTGTCGCTCGCGCCCCGGTCTCATCCACCGTGCGCGACGGCCCTGCGCTCGCTGTGTCCATGTTCAATCGCATGGCCCGAGCGGGCGCCAAGAAGGTGGCTCCAGACATAGCTACCTACGGAATCCTCATTGGCTGCTGTTGCGACGCGGGCTGCTTGAACCTCGGCTTCGCCGCATTGGGCCAAATCATTAAGACGGGACAGAGGGCAAATACCTTCACCTTCATGCCCCTGCTCAGGACCCTCTGTGCTGAGAAGAGGACGAGCGATGCAATGAATATTGTGTGCAGACGAATGCCTGAGCTCGGCTGCGCCCCTGATGTCTTCTCCTATACTGCACTTCTCAAAGGGCTATGTGATGAGAAGAGATGTGAAGAGGCTGTCGGGCTGATCCACATGATGGCCGAGGATGGAAATGACTGCCGACCTGATGTAGTGTCATATACCACTGTAATCGATGGCTTCTTTAAAGAGGGTGAAGTAGGCAAAGCATACACCCTGTTTCGTGAAATGCTTGATCATGGGATCCCGCCAAATGTTGTGACTTGCGGCTCAATCATTGATGGCCTATGCAAGGTTCATGCAATGGACAAGGCCGAGGAGGTCCGTCGGCAGATGTTTGACAAACATATTATGCCTGATAGCGCTACATATAACATTCTGATCCACGGATACCTGTCTTTGGGACGGTGGAAAGATGCTGTCAGAATTCTCAAAGAAATGTCTAGAGATGGGCAACAACCAAATGTTGTTACTTACAATATGCTGATAGACTGTCTTTGTAAATATGGAGGCTGTGCAGAAGCTAGAGAGATTTTTAATTCTATGATTCAGAGTGGTGAAAACCCCACTGCCACCACCTATGGAAGTCTGCTTCATGGGTATGCTACCGAAGGCAATCTCGTTGAAATGAATAATCTCGTAGATTTGATGGTACAAAACGGAATGCGACCTGATCATCATATCTTCAACATACAGATCTATGCATACGCTAAATGTGGAAGGTTAGATGATGCAATCCATACTTTTAACAAAATGCAGCAGCAAGGATTGATGCCAAACATAGTCAACTACAACATAATTATAGATGGGCTTTGCAAGATAGGTCGGCTGGACGATGCAATGTCCCAATTCTCTCAGATGATTGATGATGGACTGTCTCCCAATATCATAGTATTTACGACTCTAATTAATGGTTTTTCTATGTACAGCAAGTGGGAGAAAGCTGAGGAACTATTTTATGAAATGATGGATAGGGGCATTCCTCCTAATGCCACTGTCTTCAATGCAATGATAGACAAGCTATTCAAAGAAGGAAAGGTGATGGAGGCCCAAAAACTCTTTGATTTGATGCCACGTGCAGGAGCTAAACCTAATATTGTTTCCTATAATACAATGATTCATGGGTATTTGGTACCTGGTGAAGTGGACAAAGTGATGAATCTCCTTGATGATATGCTGTCGATTGGCTTGAAACCCGATGTTGTTACCTTTAATACTTTGCTTGATGGCATGCTTTCTATGGGCTTCAAACCTGATGTTGCTACCTGTAAAACCATGATTGATAGCTACTGTGAAGGCGGTAGGATAGAGGATATATTAACTCTGTTCAGAGAAATGTTGAGCAAGGTGGTTAAGACTGATACTATCACGGAAAAGATCATTTCATGAGTGTTATTTTGGATGGGAAGGACTGCCATTAAGATGGAACTCAACCTGAAGATGACCAAAAGAGGAAAGCAGGTTCTTAATCTCTAGTACGCATTATCTTGCGCTTAATTTTACATGAAGATGATTTGGATGTGTCATCAGTCTAGAGAAGTTACAATATGGTTTCTTATCTACCCAGTAGTTTGTATCTGTAGATCTTCTTTTCTTTATAAAGTTTAGTGTTTGGTTGTTGCAAGCTTGATCTTTTGTGAAGTTTATGGTCTTCTTTTCCTTTTTGAAGTTTATGTATAAGCAAGGCAGTTAAAACTGACACTGTCATGGAAAATATAATATTGTGAGTGTCATTTCAGAATTGAAGGATTGCCATTGGGAAGGATCTCAACTGCAGATGACCAACAGGGCTAAATAGAGAACGGAGTCTTAACCTTATCTAGGATGTTTTATGTTGTGCTTGATTGTACTTAAAGATGATTTGGAGGTGTCATCAATCTGGTGAAGTTAAGGTAGGTCTTCTATCTATTCTGTAGTATGCATATGGTAGATCTTCTTGTTTTTATAATTTAGTGTTGCGAATCGTGCAAGTTTGTTTTTTTTTTACTGAATTATATGTATGAGGGGTCTCCTTGCAATATCAGTGCCATCTTTATATCTGCATCCTTAGGCATTATTATTTGTTAGAGTAATAGCCTTTTATGATTGCTGAAGGACCAGTGTTTTTGTTTCTCTGCTCTTAATGAGTTCAAGAAGACCTGGACCTTAGTCTTGTGATGAAGTCTTCTGATTTTAAAACATGTGTAGACGAAGTGTAATCTTCTTGTCACTGTTTCATTGTGGTAGTTTTGCTCAAAGCTTTAGAAGTCATTACACCAACAAGAGCTAGTTAATGTATCTGAGAAAGCAAGTCTACAAGGATGCTTGCAGCACAAGTTCTTAATTCAATACAAGGTGATGTTCCTCAGGTTCCAAGAACTAGTTATAGCTTAAAGCAAGTCATGTTAGATTTTGAATAGCGTGGCAACTAGCATGCTGAAGTTGAATATAGCCAGCTCCTGATGCCACAGCTTAACCAAAGTGAGGTGATTATCCTTCCTGAGAGGCCTACATGATGTATTGATGTGCTTCCTGAAAGAACTCTTGGAATTCAGAAGTGCGCCTTCAGACTATTCCCATGCATTGACACAATTTCTTTCTTCCCAGAGCATCCATATAACATGTTTGCATGTCTCACAGCCCCAGAGGCCTACATGATGTGCTTCTGCTTTCTGAAAGAACTCCAGGAATTCAGAAATGTGCCTTCATTCAGACTGTTCCCTTGCACTGCCATCATTTCTTTCCTTCTTGAGCATCCATAACGTATATATTAGCAAAAATATATTATATTGAGTGATGATCTGCAGTACCAAGACATGAAACAGGATTTCTTTTGGAGATTGCATCGCTGCCATTGCCACATGATATTACACCTAATTTGCCAAAATAAACATTGAATCATGTTAGCATGAGTTGCCTAGGCCTTGCAAAGTTCATGTTTGATCAAACAGACTTTTTTTAGACAAACAAGGGACTATTAGGAAGGCAGTAATCCAAACCAAAACTGCAGATTTTATTGTTTAGTTCTCTCTCAAACGGACCCTAAAATGGTGTTCACCTGATGAGCTTAGAAAAGGAAGGATAGTGAACCATGCTGTTATGAATTGCTTGAACCTGCTCTGACACATTAAACTGTTCGTGTGACTGATTAAGAGCTAATTTGAGTATATGATACCTCCGGATCTGGAGGGTTTCTACATTCCTAGCCGCGCGATGCATGACAACCTGCTAGGAAGGCCCAGCATTCGTGAGCGGAACTTCAATGTAAGGATTGCTCTGTTCTTTCTTTTTCAGTAATCCCTTTGTGTTGCATCTGCCTTCTTTAAAGTCTATAAACCTTATTGCAGACTAGTAGATGCTCGACCTTGCATTTGCTCAAATGCTTGGCTAGAGACGGAAAAAGTGAACTGAATGACTGGGACTGCGATAATGTGAATATGTTGATTAGCTTTTAGAGTTATATATAACCATGTGTCATAGTGAAACGGAAAAAGTGAACTGAATGGCTAGAGACGGAAAAAGTGAACTGAATGCCATAGTGAAACGTTAACCATGTGTTACATTATTATTCCATCCTTTAGTATAATAGCTTACAGCTTGCAAGTCCTTGCGGTAAACGCAAAAAAAACACTGTATGGTAATGGCAAATGAGCACAGGCAGTGACACAGGGTATAGTACCAAACAAGCACCAGGGATGGAAGCAGCAAGAATGAAGAGGAAGCCATCAACAACTAGCACCAAAAAGCAGAGACCAATCAAGAAAACTGGAGGAGCAAGTATTGAGGGAGATGGCCAGCAAAAGGGCAGAAGTAGATCCATGAAAAGTGTTAGATACAAGCTAGGTAGGGTCCTTACTTTTGTGCAAACACATGAGTTGTGTCTTTCTCTTCTGTTTATAATAGTGATATGCAGTAGGAACTTGCAGTGATCAGGCATAAAAAACTATGTTGATGCAATATTTTATAATGGCAGAAATGAGAAGATCTTTGACATTGTCATGCAATTCTGTTTGCCAAGAATACGTGTAACAGCTTTATAATGGTCTTGCATTCGTTGACAGATCATCAGCAACTCATGTTTATAACAAATCACATTGAACTACATATGGCTCACTAAAATGCTTTATCAGCAATTCCTAACAAACATTTCTGATAGTCCCTTTGCTTTTGTTTACAACATATGATTCACTACAACACTTCAGTAGCCACTGAGGTGCTGTCCCAGTTCTTTTGCAGTTGCAGCTCCATCCATGCAGCCAGCATCAACATCAGTTCAGACTTTCGGAGGATTTTATCACTGCACTGGAGGACCTGGCGATATTATTATTCTACTAGCCAGCAGGTCCGATCCAGCAGCAAGCACGGATGCACCAGCTGCTGTAGGCCACTGCAATACTGAGGGAAAAAAAAAGAAAACAGTTGCCCTTTAATCCGGAAGAAAATAGGATTTTTGTACCTGGCGGTATACTGAAGTAGCCCCTATAGTCATTCTCAGTACTGAATATTGAGCTGCTCCCCAACCTTGCTCATCTGCACATGGGAATGGGAAACCATGTACTGTTTAGTTGTCATCATCCATCAACGAGCACTACTAGTACTAGCAGCAGCAGCAGCTTTGCTTGAGTAGTCAAGGAGCACGACTGTGTGCACGAGCAACAACAACAATAACCTGCTTTGGTAGGGGAACCCTCTAGCACAATTAACCAGAAAGAACTTGCAATTATGGGTTATATGCCAGCTAAAAGGTTTCACGGTTGATCAAGTTTCTAATAAATACTATTTACATTTATGGTCCCAAATCAATTTATTATGAAAAGAAATTTCATAGTTATTCTAATAATATTTATTTAATATTTAAAATATTTATATTTTTATCTATAATTAATCAAACTTGATACTCTAAAACACTGTAGTGTTTCAAAATTGCACTGGAATGGAGAGTGTAAAAAAAGAAACCCTTACCTATTTGATCGAGAAACAGTTGTCGCCCGCTCAGTGTCTACTCATTGATCGACTACACGAATGGCCCCCGTTGTCTGCACCATCGTTAGTACACGGCAACAAATCTGTGCCTCTCAGCATGGATGTGCGTTTGAGTATTGCTGCACAGTCAGCGGACGGTCTAGCTTTTATGCGTTCAAAAACCATTACTAAAATCCTTCACGGTGATGTTAAGCCAGCAAATAAACTCTTGGATGACAACTTCATGCCAAAGATCTCGGACTTCGGCATATCGAGATTGATTGCAAAAGATAAACAACAGGCAGAAGAAATCATTGGTGATGTGAGTTATATGGATCCAGTATACAAGCTAACAGGACTTCTAACAGAAAAAAGTGATGTCTACAGTTTCGGAGTCGTGATCTTGGAGCTTATAAGTAGGAAAAAAGGGGGTGTTAAGGACACACACTCTGATGATAATACCTTGGTAAAGAAATTTCGTGAAGCTCACAAAGAAGACAAGCGGGTAACCGAGTTGTTTGACGACGAAATTGCAGTGGCAGGCAATTTAGAGCTTCTTCATAGTCTTGCAAAGATCGCTTTGGAATGCCTTAACCCTGATGTGGATCAAAGGCCATCAATGATACTGGTGGCAGAGCAACTACTACGTCTGCAAAACCGGTCTCGTAACCAGTAAGTTGTTTGCAAACAAGTGGGTGCACAGTTGCACGTCAGAGTGAACCGTCGAATAAGATGGGCAACAATCAATGTGGCAGCATGTATTTTATTTTAATTTACCGTCATGAGCAGAGTCCCTAAAGTTGGAGCCAGGGGTTGTCTCTGATTCAGAAAACAACTTTTTATCATGTGTTGTTCTTGTTGTTATGAAATGTTATGTTTGAAGTGGTCAAACATATGTACTGATTAATCAGATTTATCCATTATTTGGCATTTTAAGGACTTATTTTGCTGTACTGTTCAACTGTCTATCTCATGTTATTTATTTCTAAATCTAAATCTGAAGTGATTAGATGTACGCATATTATCAATCAATTTTTCTCCATTATTTGCCATTTGAAGTACAAATCATTTGTTTAAATAGTGTCGGTGTGACCCCATTCTCGTAGGAATTTCTAGTTTCAAGACACCTATGCTCCAGTAGCCGTCTCAAACCTACGTGAAGAGCAATCAACGCCTGATGACGTTCTGAATTCCAAGGAAAAACTTTGTCGACAATAGCTCCACCCAAATTGACGTTCAAACTTTTAATTGCTAAATTGGAGCTAGCAGAAGTCATACTAACGAGCAACGCAAAAGCTCAGGAAGCTCAGGATGACTAAGATTTGCAATTTATCCTTGCTGACATTACAGCTATCCTGAATTATACTGATACTGATGTCATCCTGATGACTTGGGGAAAAAAGGAACTGGAAAAATGGAGGTATTCTGAACAATTTATCCTCTGTTGATGTACAGTGCGATCCCAGGTACAGTGTGGACATCCCGGGTGCTGTGGATCGTTGCTGTAGATGAACAGGAACATGTGAGGGTTCCCAGTACAATGAATCCCGGTTGAAAACAAATACTTGATATTCTGCGAATTCTGAAAGTTTCAGTGACAAGTGAAGAGAGACGAGGAACTTGTTGTGAAACGACACCCTAACACCTGTTCATGAAATGATCTCATCCATCAAGTACAAGATTAGTGGACAGAATTAGACAGTTAGTTTACTTCTAAAGGGAGTATCCTTTAGAAACAGTCATGTTAGTTTACTTCTAAAGGGTACTTCCTTTAGAAACAGTCGTGTCCCTTCGAGACGCTCATTCACTTATATAAATATATTTCAAAGATCAATGAAAGCAACAGTTCTTTCAAATCTTGTGAATGTACACTCACTAGTATAAATATATTATAGAGATCAATGAATGAAAGCAACAGTTCTTCCAAATCTTGTTCATTTACATTTACTTCTAACAGAACTATCATGCATATATACCAACAAAAATGCATATTGTACTTCAGCACTTCAGCACTGTAACTTCTAAGCCACGTTCAGTTTCTGCTAAAACAACGGGGGATCATCAATTGAATGGTCAAACACATCATCCATCCTCAATGAATAACCAGTGGCACCCAATTGGATTAAACCGTGAACATGCCGCCATAATCTTCAACAAATAACAGCCAAGAATTTTTTAAAAAAATGGAACAAGTAACAGAAATATTTCCGGGACAACTAAGACTACATAGGACCCAGCAAAAACTGTTGCACATCTATCCCAGAATTTGAAACACAAAGTTCACTCGGAACTTCTTTGCACCACAGGAAGCAGCCAGAAAACAAAGCAAACACGCAGATGCATCTGTGAATATGACCCAGACATCACTTGTAAATTTGATTTGAACAGAACAAACACATCTATCTGCAGCTGGTTGATATCACAGCGAACTAACCCTGCCTGCATAAACCACACCTTTCTGAGCTTCACATTTTCATCTTAAACCAAACAGCACGCAGAATTACACCTTTCGACAAACCAACAAGAGCTGAACAAATCAGAGGTTGCCCGGCAAATAAATATCAGAGCAAACATCCATTTACACAGAACTTAAAATTGCCACACAGTACATATCTCAAGCATTATTGGTGCGAAGCTCATCCACAATGTAAAATGTGGCAAAGCTGTCTGAGTCAGCGGAACAGCAGGTTAATTCAAAGATCACATACTGCAATTAGTTCATTATTTAGTGCAAACTCCAAAGTAATTACACAAACATGCTGAATAAACCAGGATCACTGCCTACAGATTATGGTACCAACATATTAATAACTCACATACTGAACCATTGTCTTCAGAGACTAACAAAACAAACTGCACTGCTGAATAACGTAGAATTGAAGGATCAACCTGGCAAATGTAAATACTGATGCATAACTAAAATACACAGATATCTCTGTTCTGCTTCAAGGAAACATTCTTCAGTAACGATCATCGTAAGCACGGGCTGCCCCACCCCTGCTAGGACGGTCATATGGAGCAGGCCTATCTCGGTAACTCCCACCAAAGCGAGCAGGCCCACCACCTCCACCAACACGCGAACCACCTCTGCCATAGCCACCAGTGCCCCTCGGTTCTTCACGGTAGTAGCCTCCACTGGCCCTTCCTCCGTCTCTCTCATAGCTCCTTTCCCTGGCAAAG
Organism: Chrysopogon serrulatus; assembly: GCA_015844335.1. NCBI lineage: Eukaryota > Viridiplantae > Streptophyta > Magnoliopsida > Poales > Poaceae > Chrysopogon > Chrysopogon serrulatus. Next base: position 663,169 of record JADLZL010002386.1, read on the forward strand.
CCACTGGATGCGTAACGATCTGCACCATTGTACCTGTCACCAGAATAGCGGTCTGCTGCTGGCGCATAGCGATCACTAGCATAACGATCACGTCCAGAACCATAATAAGTATCCCTGCTGTCCACATAGCGGCCACCATCATATCGATCATCATCATAGCGAGGAAAACGATCTGATCCTCCAAAGCGGTCACCACGTCCCCCAGTGCCACCACCATACCTTGAAGCAGGAGAGTACCTTCCGGTTCTACCACTTCCATCTGAATAAGGGCATTCACGAGCCCAATGTCCAGGGCGGCCACATTTGAAACAATCATCACTCGCTGCTGGAACTACATCACCTCCACTACGATATCCACCTCTAGCACCAGATGAGTAACCACCGCCACCACCACCACCATATCCATAGCCATCATCAGAGTTCCTAGGTTGAGCTTTGTTCACAGAAATATTACGGCCATCCAGTTCTCCATTATGCATTCCCCGAATGGCAGCATCCACAGCCCGAGGTTCTGAAAATGTGACAAATCCAAATCCCCTCGAGCGGCCTGTCTCCCTTTCCACTACAACCTATACATACAATGAAAATGAACCAATGGGAAGACAGAAACTATATATATAATAACAGTGAGCAACCAAAAATTTTATCAGTAGGAACAACATGCAAACTAAGGTGATGTATGAAATCGAACAGCTAATGAACATTGTGCAAAACCAGTGAAATCATCCCAACTGTACAAGAGTTAACAGTTGATCCTTGTGCCACAGCTCAAATATTGTATGCAAATCAAATCTGCTTTGAGCATCCACTGGTAAAGAACAGTAATGGTTACTACAGCCAAAGGTCAGAAGTCAGAACTGAAGAATCAAGCATGTCACCACAAACGACGTTGATGAGTCTGAACACTTCCAGGTGAGGACCATGTGCTGCAAGAACCAGTATCCCATCCAGAAAACTGAACTGAGACCGATTACTTTTGGCCAGGTGTATAGGCACAAAACTAGAGGTGAACTATAACATGATGATGACCAGGTAGACATTAGTTACCCTGCCATATCCTTTCAGAATCAGAAAACATAATCTGAAAGTCTAAATGCATTTTTTTTTAATCCTGGCTTTCCTTTTGCATGAAGATCTAATCATTTCCATTGCAATGGGAAACGCACAATGGAAACTGAGAATAATGCTCTTTGAAGCAGATGTAAGCACGGACGAGCATACAACACTCTTCAGCATCACCACTGCTGCCTCGCTACTGAAAGGACAAATGGTTTCTCTGCCTTTCTTATCAAACTGATCCAGAAGAATGATCAACCAAATGTTTCCACAAGTTCATTCCAGCACTGGCAATCATGTTTACTTCTGTGGAGTTCATTAACCATGCCGGTGATGATTCTTTCTGTGATCTAAAGCTGGCAGCAGTTATGTTAATAAGTACTAACATGGCAAAAACAAGTCTCTGGTTCTGTCCATAAAACAGAGCACATCTAGCAAAACTGAATCTAACAGTGCATATGCCTCCAGTTGATTTTTACTGAACCCATCACCACAAAAATGCTAACCAGCGAGCTCAATTGATTAGTGAATTTCTTTTCCTGCAACTTTGCTAACTTCCTAACATACAGAAATGGAAGTGACTGCAGCCTCTGTGAATCAGCAGCTGCTATTAGATTGAAATTGTAAGACTAAAAAGGGGAGAAAAAACAAGCCCTAATAACATACATACATACACAAATAAGAAACATCACTTGTTCCAGTTTATACATGATATATAAATTCTTTTGGCTGTTACTGTGGTTATCAACAAATTTCAACTTACAACCATGAGGTTCAAATGACCCTTGATACAAACAACAACATAGTAACATATGCCTTCACTGACAGGGATTGCCATTATTAACTTACGATACACATTATATATAATAATGATAAGTTTACTAAAGTTATGAGACACATTTCAGTTACCTATAACTAGGAATGGTGGAAACATAATCAGAATGGCGACAACAGACAACTAGTAACAATTCAATAAAACTCTATGGTGCCTAGTAACCTATCCAAGTAATAACCAAATTAAACATACCAAGTTATGACAGTTAACAAGCAGTTTAATAATCTGTTTTCCCCAAGATCGAACAAAAACTGTTTTTTTTAAGTGTGTAATCTTTCTGTATCAAAGAAAATTGTTTCGTTTGGCATCTTCTATTGTATATGCAAAAAAAATTATATCTGCAGCAAACCATCATTTATTTTTGCGCCTACTGCATCATGCAACCAGGTAGGATAAAAAAAGTGATCAATATAACAGGGTAATCCCCGAAAACAACCTTATTCTACAACTAGCAGGAGCACATCCGTCAAACCACACCAAAAACAGGGGGCCTCCAATCCCCTCAAACACAAAGCATCATGGCAGGGCAGAGTCATCGCCGTACCTGTGCCTCGATGACCTTGCCGTACTGGCCGAAGGTGCGCTCGAGCGTGCGCTCCGTGGTGTCCCACGACAGCCCGCCGACGAAGATCCGCCCCACCTTGTCCTCCGCCATCTCGGTCGGGCCAAACCAATCAATCAGAATCCCCTCGCCGCCTCCTCCTCCGCCGCCGCCGCCGCCACCTGCACGGCAAATCCCATCAGGAAACCGAAATTTCGCATCGATCCGCGCAGCGCGACAGGGCGAATCGCGTCCCGACAGCACGAGGCGGGAGGAGGGAGGGGTGGCGGCTCACCTCGCGCGGAGACCTAGGGATTGCTCGGGCCGATGCGCTAGGGTTTAGAGAAGAAGAGGGGCGATGCGAAGGAGACGATGGGAATTGGGAAGGGAGGAATCTGGAGCGTCCTATATATCTCGAGAATGGGCGCACGGTACTAGCACGTGTCGTCGGTTTGGTGGGATTTTTTTTTCTCGTCTTCTTTTCCCACTTTTGTTAGTTTTCATTTTTCTAGGAAGGACAAGTACTGAAGTTAAACTCGGCAAAGGTAATCTGGTACGGTCCTGATTAACGGTCCTCTTTTCTTTTCCATTACTGTAGGTTTTACTAGGAAATATGCCCGGGCATTGCTACGGGAGAATTAAATTCTATACATAGCAAATTATTTCTTCTTTAGGTTTATTTTGAAGTATAGTAGTTGTGTCCGACAAAAATGAGTCATCTTAAATTAATTAATTATCACATGAATCTGGATGATAATGTTGTTGATACCAATTTATGAAACCAATAATTTCTAGTGAAATCAGAAATGTGGCAGGATAGATAGATGAGCATATTGAACTGCTGGTGGAAAATAAAGCTGTCTAAACTTCATGGAAGAGTGTTCCACCTTTCTCTCTTGCATGGGCCTATATATGTAGCCTGGAAACTATTAGGAAGCATAGATTTGCTTACAGATACACCTCTGTGCCCACTTCATCCTAGTTCCTCTCCTCCTTCTCCATTATGTTGAAGGCCAACTCCCTTCGGGAGAAAGCACTTCATATATCAAACCTTCTAAATAGGGCTTCTAAAGGGAATAAGAATCAATAAACATGAAACCTCATTAATTAATATGCTTGATTGCTTGTCCTTATCATTACAACCGTGTTCAATTGAATTTCCCAAAACCAACTTCAAAGTAGAAAAAAGATAGCTCTATACCTCATAGGTATATCGTCAAACACGCCAACGCCTTGTATGTATGTGCTTTGTGTTGACGTGGATTGCAGCATCAGAGGTGATGGTAGACACCACATCTATTCGGGCAATGAGTGATGCCGCCGTCTGGTACATGGACTCGGTGAGCTCCGGCAGCTCCTTCGTGACCATGGTTGAGGTCCCCCCTCCCCCGGTCGCGAATCTTGACGGATCAGGAACCATGGCTCTTGGTAACACGACAATTCTCGACTGTCCGGGCCTTCCTGTTGGGCATACATTACAGAAGCTATCGGGGGTGCTGGTGCTAGGTGAGGACCGAGCGAACATTGATGAGCGTGGACGAGCGAAGGAGCTGAGGAGCGCCGGAGCGGAATGGCCGAGGGGCAAGTGGCCGCGCCACCGCGGCTATGGGAGACGGGCGGTGGCGCCGACGGCGGCGGCCACCGGAGGCCGAGGCGGCAATGCGCGCTGAAGAGATCGAAGTTGCGCCGGCGCGGGGAGACCAACGCCACCGGCGGCGCCCGCAAAGCATGCAAGGGTGAAAGCTCAAGATAGGTTTTGGTAATTGATGAAACCTATGTGTACTAATCTTTATCATGAGTGATTTGTAAGATAGATTGGTACACACCAAGTGATGAAGCTAGATGATAGATGGTGATGATCAAGTGCTCCAAATTTGGAAAAGAAGAGAAAACAAAATATGCTCAAGGCAAAGGTATATTTAATAGGAGCTATTTTGTTTTACCGGCCAAGACGCAATAGAGTGCGTGATCGGATTTAGGATAGATAACGGCATGCTATAAAGGGAAATTTAAATTGCAATGGTTATCTAGTGCCACTAAGTGTGAATCTCTTTTGCATATGCATTGTTCAACCAATTCATCAAGATGATCGTGGTGAGTTCATTGGCACTCAAAAATGTCCTTTGGTCTCCAGGTCTCAAAAGATAGAATGGACTCCCACCATTGCGATGCCTCCGTGCCCTCTGGGGAAACTGGAAGGGGATGGGATCGATGAATTCTGCCCATTATTATTAGTTTTCACTTATAACCGGTGAGGAGGAAGGAACCGAACGAAACTTGGTGCTGGACGAAAAGACCAAAAAATAGCTGAAAGTTTTACCTCTTTATTATTATTAGGTAATAGGTAATTAGGTAAATCAGCCGGTCAAGCAACACGTAGTTTGTTGTCGCGCGTCGCCGTCGTACGCCGTCTCGGCCCCGAGCGGCGATTTCTTGTGCCGGTGGCGTCGGGCCGTTGGCAAAGGTGTCCTAGAGCAGCGACGGCGTAGCAATCGGCAGCCTTGTTCCAACTCAGCAAGATCAAGAACGTTTGTACTACGAGAGTTCAGCTCGGCGAGATCGTCTCGAGACCCCAATGATCCAACCAAAACCAAACTCAGTTAATATATAATAAGCAAAAATCAGAAGAAAATAGAATCGGAAGAAAATCGAGTCAAAACTTTAAAAAAAATAGAAGAAAATCAAGTCGAACTCGAGATACAACATACCCAGATAGGAGCATATGAGTTGTGGATTCAGAATCGAAATCTCGACACCCCGCGCGAGGGAGAGACGCACCGTGGACGCGTGGATCGAGCGCATCCCGTCCCTAATCCGGCCGACGGGGAAGCACCCGCTCAATCAGCGCGCCGGATGGCTTTGATGCACCACGGCTTCTTTGGTTCGGCGGGGACTGCGTGCACTTGAGCGCAACAACGGCGACCCCGGGGCGACTGGGCGACATGGACCGTGAAGGTGACGGGGCTTGTCCGACAGCCCGTGCGGCTGACCATGTGAAAGCATCTAGGCCCCTAGTGGGTTTCGGTGATTAATGACAACGTAAGATTATTGTGACTAACGTGTGTTTTTGCGTAAACAATTTGAGTTAGGTCACGATAATGGTGATTGATTGGACGATCAATGGTATTCATGAGACGATCGAGATCTTTTTGGTTTTCAAAGGATGAGCGACAAGGTTGGGAGCTAGTTCTAAGTGTCAATTGGCGTTGGAGAGACTCTTAGAGTAGCTAGGACTTTGTTTTTACCTTTGGCCGTACTATTAAGAGGGGTTTGAATGGGTAACTTGACCTAGGTGAGTCTAGTGAGATAGGTGTGGTGCACACTTGTTCATTCTAGTCTTAGGTAGCCCTAGAATTAGCCCAAAGGTTCTAGAGTCGAAGCCATGTGAGAGGTGAAATTGAAAGTCATTCGAGCCATTTTGGCTCGATTCGACTTGTCACATGTGATTGGACGACCACCTAGCAATGTAAGGTGCCGGGTGCTTGTTGATTGGTGCCGGGGATTTGGTGATTGTGTCTATAGATCAATCAAGGATTTGCAAGGGGTTCTTGTGCCTGCAAAATCAGAGCGGAGAGATCACAAAAGGCAACTTTAGTGGATTGCGCGTCCGTCGTGTCATTGAGTTAAATTACCTCGACTTGTGGGTAGGTTCTTGCGGTGCCCGTGTGGTGGGTGGGGGTTTTGTGCAACACCTCAATCCCTTTACCTCATTCAATTGAGGTCTTTGCTCACCCGGGAAACTGGGAAGAACACCTTGTGAGTGCTTAAGAGTGCAAGAGCCCTAGTGAGGTTGAGAGAAAAATCCATTGCTTGGACCTTATTAGTGGAAAGAGATAGCAAGTGTGCATCCACTCATCTCATTAGGCTAGTCTTGGTCAAGTGAGAGTTCTTGCTTATTACTCTTGGTGATCGGCATCACCTAGACGGCTCGGTGGCGATTGGGAGCATGGTGATCATCCGGTTGGTGATTGTGGATGACCCATCTCATCTTGTGAGCGGTTTTGGGGGATTCTAATTGAGTGACGAAGAATCATTGTAGTTAGCACTTTAGCTAGAGGATCAAGGGGGGAGCTCTAGTGGTAAAGTAGTGACATAGGTGCTCCAACGAGGACTAGTGGAGAGTGCATAATTTACGATACCTTGGAAAAAAACATCGTGGCGTTCCTCTCCCTCTCTTTACTTTGAGCACTTACATTCTCGCATTACTTCTTGTTTTTACATTGCTAGAATTGCCATGCTAGAGTAGGGTTTGGAACCTAGGGAGCATAACTTTTGTGTCCTAGAGTCATAGAAAACACACATAGGCACAAGGGGTGAAATGGGCTAAGCGTTAGGCTTTTACCGTTGCGATTAATTTTAGAAAAGCCCAATTCACCCCCCCCCCTCTTGGGCATCTTGATCCTTTCACATGGACGAGCTGGCGCGTGACTTTCCGCCCGTCGAGATTCCCGTGACGCTCGCCTACGCGGGAAACCGGCGCGAGCAGCAGAACATGGAACGGTAGACGGTGGGCTACAACTGGGGCGCCGCCGGCGTGAGACTGAGGTTCGCGAGGAAGAAGCGACGGGATACGGGAAGAGGGAAGGGGTCACGGTCTCACGGGATGCTAGCAGCAGAATATGAGTGGGCCGTTCATTGCGTTCATTGCGTGATACGAATGGGCCGGACACCGTTCGTTATGCGAGAAGATAGATGAGTGGGCTGGACTAAAACGAGATGAATGGGCTGGACGAAAACGAGAGCTGGACGAAAAATAGGCCCGAACCAAAAAAATTGGCTGAAAGTTTTGTCTCTTTATTATTAAGTATAAATATAATATGAAGTTCCATCTCGGGTATCGTGGAGTATTATGCGACACACGTGTACTAACATTTGGACCATTATAAAATCAGTTGACAAGAAGAAAGTAATGCCAAAAGACATATTTCTGATATGTTTTCAGCCAAGTTGAAAGGGGAAAATTTGGTGCTTTCCATAGTGCCACATGTGCAAGATAGCATGTAATCAACCTACTAATGCACCAAGTTTTTTTCTTACTTCCCACACACCTAAAAACGCCCCCGCCGAGAAGCCCCCGTCTTGATGCACCCACGAAATTGTACCCGGAGAAAACCAACACAATTAAAAATAGCCCAGATTCGATTTCAATCATTCTCTCTCCTTACTCATTCACATCGGATTAGATGAAAAGTGTCACACATCCTCCCCTCCCTCCCCCTCCCGTGCGCGCAAATCACGCCCCCGGGCATGATTCACTACCCGCCTCCTCTCCTCGGTTCCCACGTCGCCGCGCATTCCTCTCCCTACGCGGCGCGACTCCTCTCCCCCAGGCGCGGGCGGGGAGGTCGGCCGTTTGGCAAAGGTGGCGGCCGTAGAGCAGCGGCGGCGTAGCAATCGGCAGCCTTGTTCCCCTCAGCAAGATCAAGAAGCCATTTGTACTAAGATGTTGGGGCTCGGACCGAGATCGCCGCGTCGTCCCCCCCGTTGGCCAACCGAAACCTCCCCGGTTAATATATAATAAGCAAAAGCCCGGAAGAAAATAGAAGCACGAAAGAAGCCACGAGTCAAACTGGCGTTAAAAAATTGAAGAAATTCAAGTCGGACGCTTGTTTCTCGATTTGCCTGGTGCATGTTTGCATTGCCTTTCTATGATTTCAGTATTTAATATCCCTGCATCTCGGAATGGAAATGCGAACCTGAAGATTCCCCTGGTGTCGATGGTGGTGGACACAGGACAAGACACTCTTGATGTGAAGGATGCCGCAGCAATTTCACGGAAGAGATCAAGACTTGTCACTGATGTGAAGGGTGCCTGCACCAACAAGCCGGTGAGTTTGATATTAGAGCATCCACGATCATATTTTCAGATTGGTCCACTTTTTTGTGAAACTAATGGAGAATATATTATTGTGTGTTTCAGTTGCTTTCCTGATGCACAACGTTTAGGTTTGTTCATCATCCAAGCTCGTTAAGCTACAAGAGGATGCTGCCTTTTCTCATGGAGAATGGTAAGATACCTGCTCGGGGTTCAGTTCGTTTGCCTCACTCTCTGTACACTGAATATTTTTTTATTAGGTTTTGGTTGCAAGGCCATGCTACTATTTAGTGAAGGAGCAGAATTTTTGGTTCAAGGTTGATCAGGTCCGTTGTTTGTAGTCCATGTTAGCATAATAGAAATCTTTGATTGGTTCTGCTGTTGAGGGCTCACCCTTACTGGCGAGAGTTATGTGTGTGTTCGTACATCTTGATTGGTTAGTCTACTAATTGGAGAAGATGACTGGGTGAGGAATCTGGCAGCTCTGTATCATTGTGCCCTCATGCCGTAAATTGCTTTGCTAGGAAGGAAGAAGAAAAAATGCTTCTGTCTGTAACATAGTTTTAAATAGCCGGCTATCGCCCCGCTATAGCTCCGCTATAGCCTTTTGAGCATGTTGCTGCTAAATGAATCCATGTATAATTACCCGCTATAGCCTCGATTTAGAGCTATAGCCTGGACTTATAGCTTGTTTTGGAGGCTCGCCGCTATTTGTTATAGCCCACTATTTAAAACCTTGGTCTGTAAAGGAAAGATAGGCAATTTGGATGAAAATTTTAGTTAGCTACATAATGAGAAATTTTCTACTTGGAACCACCCCTATGGGAAAAATCTGTGATAAAAGTATTGTAATTTCATATAGATGAACTGTTTTTCAATTTCTACATAGCATTTGAGCATTTGTTAAATGTTAAGAATATGTATTGCCTCATGAAGTACTGTAATTTTCATTATATTTAAAATTTTTTTTTGTTAGTGGCTGCAAGTTTGGATCTTTTTAGTTTTATTATGATTTATTTTGAGTTTTGTGATTTTTTTTTTAAATGTTGTGCGTTATACGGGCAATATACTAGTTGACTATAAATAGTCCTTTCTAATGTTTTTTTTCTATGTTTTTGTTGTTTTAGAGAAATTTTTGGAATGTGGGATTCTAGAAACGCAATAATAATAAAAAAACAAATGATAGAATGTCCTGATATCTTGAATCCTATAAATTGAGCGAACATAGAAAACTAGCGTGCAGGAAAGCATAGTATTTCACGAAAGACATAAAAGAATTTTTTTTCATGGGGTTTCTCTAAAATTTCTATGAAGCGAGCCATTCCATATATACGAACATAATCTTCCTTTGTTCCAATGGAAGTTAGTAGGATATTTTCCTACAAGATTTAAATGCTCTAGAATTTCTTCATTTTTTTAGAAATAGAATATGTTCATTTTTTCCTTTATTCTAAAGGGGGCCTTCTTATGCAAGATAAGTTAGCGTGCTTTTGCATTGGAAACTATGCCATGGAGTTTCATCTATATGAAAGTTCTTCCTTTTATTCATTTCGTTTCTTTATCAAGTACAACACTATATGCACTAATGAGAACGAAATGTCCAATTTCGATCAAATTACATGCCATGATGTGCAATTTTAACTGCATCATTAGGGATCAAGGTAGTATGTGTGATTGATTCAAAGTAGCATATATTTAAACTTCTAAACCCACAATAGCATTAGTACCAAAGGCAATCTATTCTCTTTGCGTTTAGCATAAAACCTTTTAAGATTTTAAATTTAAATATTTGTAGTCATTATACAATGTTGGTTATATTGGTTCATGGGCCAGTTTAGTTCGAAAATAGAAGCCAAATTGGATAAATGGGTTGTGGGCTTTGTTTGTCGTGATGGAAAAACGGGCCATTGCTGGGCTATGGCCGAGACGCGAGGGCAAAAGTGGAAGTTAGACCGGGCCCAGAGAGGGGAATGGAAGGGAGAAAACACGATTTGAGATTTGATTTAAGGATTTGGGAATCCATTTAAATTCAACTTAAACATGATCCAGAAATCACGAGAGTTTCAAATAGGTCCCCATGAACACAGGGTATATAATTTGAACAACATATCCACAACATTTCCATTGCAAACAGTCCTTGTCACGTTTTCTGTAAACGGTTCTTATCCATCACAAAAATGCAGCGCTATAACCCTGGGATATTTCTAATGATGGTTTCTACAAAAAGATGTTATAGGGTCTGTTTGGATCCAATGAACTAACAACTAGTTCAACTAGTTGGATTTTGTGGACTAGTGAACAAGTACTAGTTGAGCCTTAGATTAGATATTAATTCACCCACTAGTTCACCTACTAGTTCATCTGTTTGAATCCTTATGGAATAATTGTTAGTTAACTAGTTACTAGTTTATAGGATCCAAACGGGGTCATAGAGCAACGACATTTCTCAGTTGGAGTGTAGCAATGCCACCTAAGTTGGATCTAATTCTCTTGAACTCAAATTTTTTAGTCCATTTCTCGCAGATGATGACGTAAACTGCCTAGTTCCACTCACTCTCAGGTTGGATTTTTAAATTAAAAAGTATGATTTTGTTCTTTGAAAAACGTTCCTCGCACCGCACGCGTCCAAACACGTGGGGCCTTGTTTCGCAAGAAAGTAAATATTATCCAACGTGACCCAACTAGGATTCGTACCGTACGTCCAAACACTGGCCAAATAAAACGCATCTGGATAGTCCACACAAGCACAAAAAGTCAAGAACTGCTTTCCTCATGGAGGCAATCACAAGCACAAGAAGTCAAGAACTGCTTTCCTCATGGAGGCAATCACTTGGAAATCCAAGATGTGTTGGCTGTGTTTTTGCTGTCACTTTCACTGTTTTCTTTTTTGTTGTGTTTTTTGTTTTGTTTTGTTTTGTTTTGCTGCAAATACTTCTTCTCTATCTATTAATATATATATGTCCGGCACCTTTTTATCGGTTGTCTTTCGTGGAAAAAAAAACCCAAAGCACAAGAACAGAGGCAATTCGTTTGACAATAGGCTGTATAGTCAATTAAATAGCACGATATTTCCATCTGCAGAACATGGTCATTGAAAAAACCTTCTTTATACCGCTGGAAATCAACCCCGAGAAGCTACGCAGAAGCTTTCAGTTTGGAAAAAAGAAAATCTGCTAACACGCCTACCACACCACCATGCATGGTTGGAAAATGGAAAATGGAGCATCGAGCTTCGAGCAGAACTGAAGAAACGAAAACTCAGCATCAATGTCAGTGTCACTCGCCAGAAATTTCAATCAGTGGGTGCAGAAGATGACACAAACTGGAACACATTCCCAATTTTCCTAGCAACTGTGTGTACCTAACCTGAGAGCGCACACAAATCCTTTTCGAACATCTCCAACACTTCGTTGCCTACCTACCATTCGTCAGCGCGGCAGACTCCTTGTACAGAGGAACATACGGGACAGGAAGCTCATCGCCGAGCTCGCCACCACCGGAGCCTCCAAGATCGGCGACGACGCGCACCTCCTTGCGATCCATGTCGTACGCCACCAGCTTCCGGTCCCATTGCCGGACAAAGAACACCCAACCGCCGTCCGGGTGGACGGCGACGACGCTGTACTCGGCGCGGAACTGGCACGCGATCCGCCCGAACAGCTCCGGGAACCCCACGGCGTGCCGGAGCGACCACTCCCCGGCGTCGTAGTCGCCGAGCACCCACACCAGCAGCCTCAGCGGCGCCTCCTCCGACAGCCGCCCGTGCGGCGGCGCACGCACATGGCGTAGTGCAGCGCCCCGCGCCGCCGCCGCGGGCCACGAACACCGAGTGCCAGTCCTTCTCCGCCACGTCGCGCCGCGGCAGCGGGATGGCGCGCGCCGTGCGGCCCTCCGCGTCCACGGCGACAAGGTTGTTGGGGCCGGAGGTCCCGTCCGTGTCGACGACAAGGTGCAGCGCGCCGCGGGCAACGGCGGCTCCGGTGCCCGGCTGGATCACCGCCATGCCGCGGCCCCAGTCCGCCCACCCGCCGTCGACCCACGCGCCAGCCCTGTCGGTCCATGCCCTGTCCGCCGACGAGTAGGTGTGCACACCGCGCACCGAGTCCATGTCGTCGAGCCGGAACTGGAGCAGGTGGAACACGTGCGGCGACTCCGCGGCGTCGAAGAGCAGGTAGGTGAGCGCCGTCCGCTGCGTGGCGCTGGGGACCCAGCCGGAGCCCGGCACGGCGGCCCACCGCGCCGTCGTCGGGTTGCAGACGAAGTAGCACGCGGGCGGGTGGAGGTCGGGGGGCCTCATCGTGCCCCCGGACGCGGGCGAGGAGGACGAGCCCGTCGCGCGCGTCCAGGATCACGTCGCGGAACCCTCCCTCGCCCTCGGCTTCGGCGTCGTCCGGAGGCGGCGGCGGCAGGAAGGAGAAGGAGGCGTCGGGGTGCGGCTCCGCCATCCCGGAGACGTTGACGAACCGCCGCCGCGTGGTCCTCCTCCGCTCCGGCGGCAGCGTGGCGTGCGCGCACGTGCGGCGCGAGCTCTCGGCGGCGGCGACGCCGGCGCCCACGCGGCAGGTCTCGCACGCGCCGGAGCCGGCGACGGCGACGTCGGTGCAGATGAACCCCGCCAGCGTCTGCGCGTACCGCTGGCGGTGGAGCGGGTCCGTGACGAGGCCGGACCAGGCCTTGGAGACGCACTTGAAGCGGTGGAGGGAGTTGGCGGGGGAGGAGGCCGAACATCTCGACCAGCGCGTCGTCGGGGACGCAGGAGCCCGGCGCCGCCGCCGCCGCCGGCGCGCGCTGCTTGAGGTGGCCCGGGCCGCCCATGTCCTTCACCCGCGACCGCGGCACACAGATTGGGGAGGGGCTCGGCTCTAACTACCCGCCGCCGGTGTACGGAGCGGAGAGTGTGGGTGGATCGCCCTCGCCGGCGCGCGAGTGAGTGAAATCGGTTGGTTGTCAGCGAGATCGAGAAGCAAGTGCAACCGGAGGGGAAAGGACAAAACAAACCAGAGAGGGAGAGCCAAGACCACACCTTTATTTTATTGTGCTGACGAGGTGTTGACCGGAGAGCGACGAAGACGATGACGATGCCGCTGCGGCTGCCGCCGGCCGCCGCCGCGGTTTGGTGTTGCCGGCTGCGATCGGCTCGTTGCTGTGAGTCAGTCACTGACCGTGACACGTCCGCGTGATTCGGATTGGTGGCACGACGGCATGGTCGGTCGATTTCAGGTTGACGTGGCAGATTTGTGGAGTCCGACGGTGGATGCATCCACCACGGAGAAGCGTAGAGGAGCTCGCCCGCTCGGTCCACGCCCCCACGTACTTCAGGGTTGTTTGATTGACGGAAATTGCCAAATTGAGCTATTGTTTGCTACCAAGACCAAAAGAGGGGCTCTGGCAGTTTGCACTTATAACTTGTTTGATTTGATGAAATACTAGATTCAACAGCGTTTATTGTTATTGATTTGATGTGACACTTGTTTAGACGTGCCACATCACTCCTTTCCTTTTTTGTTTTGGACTTCGTTTTATTCCTGGTTCTTTCTGCGCTGAATTTGGTGCATGCCTTTTTTTTTTTTTTTTTTTGTTATAGTAGCATGCCCTGCATTTTAGTCAGTGATATATACTGATATAATGATTTTCATGCTTTTTTTAGTTCATGCGTACGCCGTACGTACGTGTACATGCTTCAAACCTGGGAGCACCATTTACGGAAGGAACCATGTGAACCGTAAGAAATTAAGAATTCAGAACCGAAGAAATATGATCGTTCAACAAGCTAACATGCGAGTTTTTTTTCCCTCTCCTTATGCTGTTGCCATTTCTCATATTTGTATGCGTGAGTCCTTTTTCTTTCTGCAAAATGTCGTTCACACCAGAATCTATCTCCCCTGTCGTTCTGTCAGACCCGAAAGAGATGGCATAAAAAAATAAAAATCAAAGCTAACGTTCAGTCACAACTTCACAGGCTGCTCGTCTCCATGGAGGGTGCAGCAACGCTGCGGCTGTTTCCAGTTCAAATAAATACTAGGGCGTGCCTTATCTGAGTCTCCAGCATAAACATTTTTTCAAACTGAAAAGAACAAACAGAACAGGGAAACAAAAGAACTTCCCCAACCAAACCTCGGAACAAACATATATATGCTCCGAAAAAAAAAAACTTCAATAGTAAAGCTTCAAATCACACTTTTTTTTTAAAGCTTCAGCTGTCCAGCACCTCATTACCCTTGAAAACAGGCTCACCGAGACAACAATGCTGCAACAAAAGGTAGAAACAACCAACATCAGAATAACAGGCCAAAGCAAGCACTCACGTAACGCCCCGTAAACCACATCATCTCCCACGATCATGATTCATGACAAGTAATTCGCGCACAGTCAGAGTAACAGTAATCTCCATCAGATCCATAATAGCATTAGCAGCATTATATCCAACTCCAAGCAAGCAAAGAAACAAAAATCCGGTTTCCATAGATCTCAGTACATAGAGAAGTATAATTCATCAGAAAAAGACATATGTATTCATGTATAGTATTTCGGTAGTGTTATATCTTCAGCACCTCCTGATAAGTCGGGCATGTCTTACCTCCTGCACCCTGACAGCTTGTTGAAGCAAACTCACCACCATCAACTTGTTCAATTTTCCTTCTTATTATCTTCTTCATAATTTTCTGGTATATGTCCACAGGTGTAGTAGATAGGATCAGCTGATCAGGATAACACAAGATTCTGTTCTTGAAAGTACTATTTCATCCATTCCCAATTCATAGAGAATAGACTACAATAAAGCTACAGTCACATATAATATGTCGCATAGCTGGGTTGCACTAATATAATCCCCATCCAGCAAGCTGAGGCAAAGGAGTAATAACACTGAAAGGAACATCTTAATTCTCCATGGAGTGAAACAATTCAGGATAGCCATTTTCACTCTAAAAGAAATCTCGGATATCCCATTTTCCAACAACCTGTAGCATCCTTCTTTTCTGCTGTATAAAAGACCATGTTTCACAAGGGTGGATGGCACCACGAGGCAAGGAGAGTGTATGGATTAATAAAGCGATAGCCATCTCCTAGTCTGTAGAAAGCACACACTTCCTTGCTATCCATGTTATATGCTATCAGCTTCCGGTTCCAATGCCGAAAGAAGACGACCAAATTGCAGTCTGGATGAATACCACATAGTAGAATTTAAAAATGGTTTCCATGTGCATATCACAGCGAGAGATGAAGCCATCATCTGAACTGATCATTCTTCAAAAACAGTTGCAAAAGGCTTATCACAACATGCTTGGGAACCCATTCTTCAGTGTCATAGTCCCTATCAACCCAAACAGACAGAAGGGATTCTTTTGCACCACTGTCCCTATGCTTACTGATCCAACACAGGTGCCCTGGGACTGACCAACAAAAAGCAAGAGGACCACGAGTCTTTGGCCAGTGGATGATCATCTGCGTCTTCCCTTCTGCATCCATAGTGACTATCATGTCGTGAGATCCAGGACGGATTTCACGGATGACCAAGTGCAGCATGCTCTTGAAGACGCTGCTTGGGAAGTGTTTTATGATTGCATCCAAACCCCTGTTCCCATTCACTTCCAACCCTGCAAAACCCCAGAACCTGTGTTCCTTCAAGTGTTAGCCAGATTCCTCTTCCTTAAAATTCCATCTAAAATTAAAAGGAAGCATCAAATTTCAGTCACGAGAATCCTGAATATATGTCTCATTAGCCAGATCTACCAGAGTCAAGTCTGTAACGTGGCGACGCCTCCAGTAAGCACCATGGATTGAAAATCTAAGTTCCAGGCAGCCCGTCGTATGCAAGGTAACCTTCCATGAAGTCAAGTGTTTTTCCAAGTTTACAAACAAATATGTTAACATTTACAAAATCAAATAGATGTGTCACTATGTATATTTCAAGTTTGATCTAATGAAACTACTTTGATGTGATAGATGTTGATCCGTTCTTCTATAAACTTGATCAATGTTAGATTAGTTTGACATAGAACACAACTAATGCAACCTACATCAGAAAAGGAGGGAGTACTAGTGAACAGAGCAGCAGCTGTAGTTCTAAACATGTGATGGATCAAGGACTGTACAGGTACACTCAAAGACTTTTGCTTCGTTTGAAGCAACACAAGAAATTGCTTTGGGGATACTTGTTTGAAAGAGAGATATATAGGTATATACTTGTTTGAATGGGGAGATTGCTTTAGGGGTGTATCTAGGACTTACCAAAACATAGCCCAAGTAACTGGTAGAAGATACTCTGATAGTCAAAGTTCAGATGAGAAACCTGAACATGGAAGGCAGAGTGTTGATTCAGGGGCAGCCACTGGAAAAGGCCCAAGGCCTGAAAGAACTGAAGAATTCTGCTAAACAGAAGGAAAAGACTCTGTAGGACTGCTACTTCGAGACAGATAGAATTTGTAATATTCAGTAAAAAAAAAAATGATGTCAGAGCAGGTCTGAGTATTGCACCTGTATGTATTACACTGCAGATCTTGAAACTGATGTTAAACTCACTTTTGGTTTTCACAAAAATACAATCAAGCATTTTATATTATTGCCAATAATGTATACAGTACAATCAACTACCTTCATCTGTTACATAGTGCCGCTTATTGTTCAGAAGCATACATGGAAACATTTGCTGGAAGCTAGCTATAAGATGTAAACAACTAGGAATATTTCAAGGATAAATGCTTCCAGTTCTTTAAGCTTTAATTTTTACTAAACAAAGGGACATTGGCATTTGGCAAAATATGGAATATAATTTTTTTTGTGCCTTCTTCAGCGTAAGAAAGTAGAGAAATATTATATGGAAAAAATCATCTCTTCAAATGTACAGGACATAAAGACAAATCCACAGTTCACTTACAGTTGCAAAATATGTTACGAAAAACACTAGCTCAACTTAAACTGGTTGTGATAAGGAATAATTGACTATAGCTGAATACAATACATTCTTGATTCAGCTTCGCCTCGACAGCCAAAGCGAATGGAAGTAACCAGCAGCGCCACAACCAATCACATTTGAGCTCAATATGACAGAGCTCTCAGTTCAAACATTTCTGAGACGTGAACTCTGCATCATATGGAAAATAAATGCAATTTCCAGCATTAATAAACATATACATCACCGAAGAAAACACAATTTCAGTCAGTAATTGATCGCTAGTAAGGCCGAGAAAAAGGAAGCACATATAAAAGATGGAGACATCATTCTGGAAACACAGAGGGTAGCATCATAAAAGGAAACACTCATAACTTGGATGTGCTGGGCTGCTCGAACTAGACCTAGTTCATGGTTTTTTGCATTAACAAAAGAACTAGCATATTTAATGCTAAACCTGCATGCTGTCCAGTAAACCACTCTCACAGCATTACAAAAGGGTTACATTAAAGCACCAGAGACAAATTATAATAGATTTATCCAAATTTGCACCACCTAATACGTAGATTTGCCCACACTACTAGTTTCCATACTTGGAAGATCAAGCTCTTGCTGAACATTCAGAGAAGTATCCCACAAGCAACAACCTCAGTCCTTGGTGGCAAGAACCAGTGACTCCATGAAGCAGGGAACGTAAGTGGTAATAAACCGATAGCCATGTCCCAGAGCGCGGAGAACACGCAGCTCCTTACTATCCATGTCATATGATACCAGTTTCTGGTTCCAGTGCTGAACAAGGATTATCGAATTGTGATCTGGATGAATGGCCACAATATCAAAGTCGTTCATTGGGTTTCTCAGTGATTCAAAGATCTGCGAAGTGCTCACATTGTGCTTCAGGATCCATTCGTGTGTATCATAGTCCTCAAGAACCCAAACTGACAGCTGAGTGCAATAGATACGAAAGCCTTTTGCTTGCAGATTCACACTGATGCAGTGCAGATGGCCTTGGGATTGACCAATAAAAGTAGCATCTGTGGTTGCATGCTTATCATGCCAGGGGATGATCCTACAAGTTTTTCCTTCCTCATCCACTGCAACTATCAGAGCCTCCTGTTTCTGAAGGTGGTAGACAATAAAATGCAGCAGACCATTGACCAAAGCCCTGCCAAACGTGAATTTGACTATGGCTTTACCCCACAGTCCCCATTCACCGCCTTTTTCACCTCGCTTCCACTTGCTTGACCTGTCAATCCATGCCCTGGTTTCAGACGAGTAAGAGTGCACCGTTTCCACCTCCTTCATCGACATGTTCTCCCAGATCTGGACCAAGTGGAAGCGCGAGGAGGCAGAGGGGTCAAACATAAGAAAAGTGTGTGCAAATCTTTCTTCCCCATCATCGACGTCACTCTCTTCAAATGGAGGTGGAGGCGGACAAGAGCTGGAGCTGGCGGGCACAGTCACCAATTCCTCGGTCGCAGGGTTGCACACGATGTACCCGAACTTGTCCTCCCGGGTGCACCCAAAGAGCAAGAGTCCGTTGCAGGAATCCAAGAGGACCATGCGCTCGACCCCAGGCAGCTTCGCCGTGAGAAAGGAGAAGGACGGGTCGACTGGAGGAGCAGATTCTCCCCTCCCCGTCAGGCTGGTGAAGTGGCCGTAGCTGTGACGCCCGCCAGGGCCACCATGGAAGAAGCCTTCCAGGGTCTGGGGCAGCTTCTTGCGGTGGAGGGGGTCGGCGATGAGGTCACGCCAGGGTTTGGACACGCACTTGGACCGGCGGACGTCCTTGACGGGCACGCGCGAGAGGATCTCCACCATCAGGTCGTCGTAGAGCCCCGCCACCGCCCTCCCCTTTGCGCAGTCCATGCCGGGAGCGGGGAAGGGACGCGCCGAAAGCTGCAAATTTTCCGGAGAATCAGGTCAGGTACTGGCTGCCGGAGATAGATGCGCATGAGAGACAGGGACCGAGAAATGTGGCGAGTGGGGGAACGTACCGGCTGCCCGAGAGGATCCGCGTCGACGGCGGCCATGGTAGCCGGCGGGGGCTTCGCTCAGATTGGGGAATGGCTAAACCCTCGCGTCTCGCCTCGCGAGTCCGGGACTAGTGAGGGACTGAGGTCTCGGAGTGAGGAGTGGGGACTGGGGAGGGACTTGGGAGGAAGAAGCCTGGGTTCATTTTTTAATACCCAAGGATTAAGGTGTGTTTTGTAAATGTGCCAACATCACAAATTTGTCAAATTGAAATCGTGAAATCCTGTCTGAGTCTGTCAGTTAAATGTTTGCTCTTTTGTTCTTGAGATTTATTTTTTTAAAACGTGTTCTTGAGCTTGGACATTCAACATACGGCACTTTATGTACACTAATGTGCCCAGACCACTAAGGCCAGATTTGAAATGGAGGAGAAACATAAAAAAAATATAGGATTTCAATTCCTAGGGATTTAGTTCATGTAGCAACCTTTTTTTGGAGGGAACAAGCAGCCTTTGGTTTTTAGGAATAGGTCACAAGAAAACTAAAAGGAAAATCCATTTCCCACTTATTTTGAAAATCACATGAAAAGAAGTCCACTCATACCTCATAAAAAATATTCTATCACTCTGTTACTCCCTCGGTCCCAAAAAAGAATGACATCTTGGGTGTTCGTGCCACAAGTTTGACTCAATTTATAGAAAATACGTTTAATATTTATATCTCCAAATAATTTTGTTAAAAAACTAGATCTAAAGATCTTTCCGATGGTACTAATTATGATACTAATTGATGATGTTTATTATTTTTAAAAATTACTGGCAATCATTTCTTGGGAAGCGAGAACGATATCCTTTTTGGGACGGGGGGAGTATGCGTCATGTGAAAGATATTTTTTCGCCTATGGCCTCCATGCAGGAATCAACGTCTTAATGTTTTTTCATATATAAATACATGGAAAACAAGGTTTAGATGAGTCTCAACAAGTTTACAAGAATGACAATGTGATGGGATATGAAAGGAATGAAATTTAAATAGACTTCAATTGATTCAAATGAGAGTGTTTGAATTCATACAAATAAACATAAATATGTATTTGATAGGGCTGATGTAATCCGATAAAGGTCAGAGACGTGCGATATTAGCGGAGAGTAGAGTGTTATCTGATTACACGATACCCCATTATGAAACGAATCGACAAACACATGTATCTCCATCTAGTCCCGAAAGTATTCTGATTACATTACATTTCGCCCACCAGACGTCTCCTAGGAGCCCCAACTAGTACCCTCAGCGTAAAGCAGCAAGCACATAAGTAAGGAAACAGGGGAAATGAGATATCCATGTTGCACAACATTCGGTAGCCGTCCGATGTTGGATCGAGGATTGCACACTGTGGACTGCCTCATCTGTCTCGCATTTGCGTTTAGAGGTGTGTGTGGGGAGGAGGGGGGCTTGTGTTGTATTGTATGGGTCCGTCCTTATCCTATTTTTTATCTTCTTAATATAATGATGATGCACATCTCTCTTGCTTATTCGAAAAAATGATGGTTATTGGTGTGTGTTTGTGGGTGCTGTTTGGGCTAAGGGTGACTTTCACGAGTGACTTGTGTGGAGTCTTTTGTTTGGTGAGTACTTTGGCTAAAACCAAGTGAGTAATTTTGGTATGTCCGAGGTTTATAGTCAATAGTCATTTTTTAACTTAGCCAAACTAGTAGTGTGATGGGGGGTAAATAAGGTTTGTTTGCGTAGCGAAGTGGATGGTGGAACAACACACCACTTAGTTTTAAGGTTTTCTGGACCCAATTTTTTCTTAAAAAATAAGGCCAAATTGTTTTTGTTCTTCTCCTCCTAATAATATTTGCGTGGGAAGAAGAACAAAAAATATTAGGAGAAGAAGAACAGATTTTTCGCCATTCCCCTCCTCCTTTGCCTAGTTATATGCTAGTTTTCCTTCTTTTGTTGCCATAATGAGAAAGTGGTGTTTGGATGGTGTAGAAAAAATTTTGCTTATGTCACATCGGAATGTCGGAGGGATATCTGAAGGAGGTTTCGAATACTAATACAAAAACAAATTACAGAACTCGTCAGAAAAGTGTAACACCCCGGTGTTACGTTACCCTAAACATGCCACATGTCATCATAAGCATGTCATAAGCATTCATAACTAGAGAACCATGATATGTTCAACTAAAATGAGTTTACAAATTTCTAGGGTTGTTTGAGCTCCTTTACATTGGATGTGTATGTGTACACCATTTAAATTTCACTTAAATGCTTAAGTAGGATTTTTTTTAAAAGTGATTAACCTAAAAGCAAATGGTGCAAAAGAAAGAATCAAATTTGAATTTGGAATTCAAATTCCAAACCCTAGCTCAAGTGGCTAAGTGTTGGAATTGGAATTTCACTTTCAATTTTGGTGAGCTAACCATAATTAATTTTATAAATAAAAGTTGCTAACCAATGGCACTATTTCAAAGTATAAAGTTTGTACTTTGAAAGTGTACTATTGGTTGGGTTTGAAAAGTGCCACAACATCATTAATTAATTGCCCAAAAGTCCAATTTGAAATTCCTTTTCAAAAACCCTAAATTTCAAAGTGTTTTTGCCCCCTTTGTTCATCTCAAAATATTCAAAATTTGGGAAAACTCCAAAAATATAGTTTGTGTATCTCTTTTAGCTCTATAACTTTGGTATATAAAGTTTTTCAAGTTTTTGAATAAAATTTAAACTAATTTCAAAAGTTCTCTAAATTGAAAAGTATCCCCTTTTGAGTTTTAAACTCCAATTCAAAAATTATTTGGTTTCATGAAAAACTTTCTAAATGAAAGTTGTAGATCTTGAAAAATGAAACAACTTTTATTTTTGGAGATTTTCATCTTTTATTCAAAATTTAAAAGTAATTTTGAAATCCCAAATACTAGAATTTGAGCTCATTTTCAAATTTGAAATGCAATTCAAAATATATTTGAAATCTGACAAAACTTCTTAAATGAAAGTTGTAGAGCATGAATTTTTATGCAATCTGTATTTTGGGAATTTTTCAACTCTTATTCAATTTTTGGGAGTAATTTGAAAAGGGGAAGATGAGTTGGCACCGTGCTACGGTAACCGGGGGGATTCTTCTTTCTCTTCCTCTCAGCCCATGCCGGCACCTGCTGCCGCCGGCCGCCGTGGCTCTTCTCGTGGCGTCGCCGGTTTCACGCGCAACCAACCACCTGGGCGGGGGTCGTGACGCCTCGGCCACCTCTACGACGCATCCTTGCCCTATAAAAGCTTGGCCAGAGCCGCCCTTTTCTCTTTTCTTTCTTCTCTGTCACCGTCGGCCGCCATCACCGTCGCCGGTGCAATTCGCCATCCACACGCCATCGTCGTCTAATTGCTCGCGGGGAGGCTCCATAAAGTTAGTTGCGTACCCTCCGAACCCAATCCTAGCCCTTGACATCGCCGGTAGCCGCCCGCGGGATCATCATCTTCTTCGGCCGGCAGTCAATCGCCGCCGCGAGAGTTTCACCCGGCCAGCTGCCGCCGTAGCTCCTCCACTTCAACCAAGTGCGTCGACAAGCCTCGGTGAGCTCGTTCAACCTCCCTAGCCTCTCGTCTAGTTCAATTGGGACCGATAGTGGTCGTCTGGCCCGGCGCCGGGCCAAGACGCCGTGCCGCCGACGATCGCATTGCCGCATCCGGTGAGCCACCGTGGCCGTGTCGTAGCTCGTTAGGTTCGCCTCGGGGAGAGGAATCCTTTTGTGCGGTCAGTTGCGGGAAGCCGCCAATGGCGAAGCTGGCGGGCGGTCGCCGCCGTCGCCGGTTCGGTAGAAGAAAGAAGAAAGGAGAGGGAGGGAGAAGGCGCCCGGCATTTGGGCCCCTTGTCGAGAGAAGAGAGGGGAGAGGGGAGAGGAAGAAGCGTGCCTAAGCCGGGCCGGGCCGGCAAGAAGGCTCGGGCCGCACAAAGTGAGCCGGGAAGAAGAAAATGCTTTTCCTTTTTCTTTATTTAATTTCAAATGCAGTTTTCATCTTTTTTGTTACAATTTCATTTGGGCAAGTAAAAATGTGCAAAAATATGTTCTGTGATCTTTGAGTGATGCTCTACACCAGAAAAATACAAACTTTGTTTTTCCAATAAAAATTAATTGTGCTATAATTTGCTCTTTTAATTAAGAAATGCAACTTCCATGATTTTTCATAATTAAAATATAACTCCAAAAATCATGAAACTTGTTTTGTGTACTAATTAGGTGATGATGATCTTAATTATGAAGTTTGATCCTGTTTTGATTAAGTTTTGTATTACACTTAATTAATACCTTAATTAATCAATGTTTAATTAATTAATCCTTTAGCTAATTAGGATTTAATTAATCTCCAATTAGTAAGTTAATTAGTGGCTTTCAACAACTGAAAAAATGGTTAATAAATTAGTAATCACCTTTAATCACTATTAGGGTTGCCTGATTTTGGGATTGAGTGATGACCCTAGGTCATTAACCCTAATGACCTTCAGCATTTCATGTTGATTGCGTATCGCTAGTCCGTCGTTGTCGACACTAGTTATATCTCCTTAGTGCAAGGTTACCGTGAAGGAAAGTTGTACTCAATCTTCTTTTGTTTAATGCATCGCATCATCTAGCATCATGTCATACATGTTATTATATTAAACATACATCATTTCATGTGTGTATAGTCTACGTGAGAGCGAAGGAGTGCGATGTTCAAGCCTCGGAGAAGGCTCGTGGTAATCCGACCCTGACGAGGTGTATTCATCAAAGATGTCGTTGTCAAGACTAACAATTGACTTCACTGCAACGCAGGCAAGCCCCGGGTGCATTCAAACCCCGTCTTTAATTTTGAAAGTTCTTTATAAATTTTATGTTGATGATATGATACATTAGGTGTAGGAGTTGAGTGATATCCTATCTTGATGCATTTACCGTATCTTGATAAACCTGAAACCTGTTTTTGATTTAAAAATGCTTAGCATACGCTTCGCCCTGCTGATAGCATAGGTTTTACAAATAAAACGTTTTCCAAAGTTTGATAACAATATCCCCGTTGAGGGCAATTACGAAAACCTGATGTTACTTGTTGGTATCCCTTCACTTTGATCGGGTCAAGGGTATGCAACAAGAGCATGATGATGAGTAAATTGAGGCGCCGGTGGAGTGACTTGCATCGGGAAGGGCTAGTGCCCCGGGTGTAGTGTCGCCCACTTGTGTCGGTTAAGGACCGTCCGTTGTTTGGGCTGGGATCATGAGGTTATTGGATAGTACTAGTCGCATGCTAATGGCGGTAAGCTCCACTTGGACTATTCGTTACTAGAACGGACAAGTAGCGTGTACCTATCCTACGATGCGCACCGCCCGAAGTGACCGAGCGGCCGTAGAGAGGTGGAGTACTCAGACGCCCGCTCGGGTGTGGAGAAATCCGAGCGTTGAGTTGATGTATGTAAGATGGTCAGTCATGCATACATCGTGTGGCTAGGAAGCCCCGGCCGGGTATATAAGCGATTCGAATCGTCGGTGCTCCACGATATGGGAGACTTGATCCGAGTCCCGGCATCGTAGTAATGAGGAAAGTTGCTGAGGATGGAAAGTTTTGGAAATCGAGATCTTGCTTGACAAGTGATTGCTCTAGACTAGGATAACCTAGATGGATAGCTTAATGCTTAGTGAAAATATCAGATAAGAATGAATAGTAAGGATCAACATTAGTCACTTTTCCGCAAAGGTGTCCTTGATTCTTGCTAAAGCCTTACCTTGATTCCTATCAACCGGCATTCTCGAGTCTTCTCCCCTTTTTCCGTCGGGTAAGTCTTATGGAGTACTTTTGTACTCGGGGTTTGTTTGACCCTCATTGCGGTGTTGACTAGTGTTGCTGACTTTGGTCATACCAGTGGGCTTGGCATGATCGATTATCTTCCATCTACAAAGTTCTTTTCTCGCTTCCGCAAACCCAGTTAAGTTTTGTTTAATCAAACTCTGATCAAGTGTTGTAAATTTTCTTTTGTAAATCTTCCGCTACTCTGTTATGTTTGTATGAATGGTTGTAATACTGCAAGTTCTTTGTAAGAAGTGGATCCTGGAGGATCGTGGTGTCATCGGGGTTTCACCCGACAGAACTTTTCAAGTTACGTGGTACACAAGTATGGCTGACAGAGGTCTTAGGGACAATGTCAGGTGCTTGTGGGCCATATAATTTAGAAGGTTCGCCACAGAATGGTATCGAGCGATTCTTACAAAGATACTTTGTAGTATTACTTTGCGAAAACTTTAAAATGAATTTACAATTAAAAGTTTTTGACAAAACAAAGTAAAACTTGCCTTACGATCTTTCTAAAGTTGCTGCAAGCTATCGAGAAGTCTTTTCGAAAAATCCTGAGCAACAATGTTAAGGAGTCCTTGAATCTTCTCGAGGAAATTCAATGAAGAGGCAACTTCATCAACAATACCATGCCAAAGTCTTCCTGTATCCCGTCTCACTCTACAAGACTAGTGTATAAAGTATTGCCCTACAGTGAGTTGTGAGTGGTGTGCTAACTATCGTCGTGAAGACGTATAGGACGAGCGTGCATCATACATGTTATATAAGCTAAAGGTAACATGTCTTTCATTAATCCACCAATAGCTATCGTTCGCATAGCTATTAAGATCCCACTAATCTCGTCCTGTATCTCGATTTGCTAATAAACTTTTGCTTAGCAAATAGTTAACAACCTTGATTTCTTCGCCTATGTATGTGTCTTATCCTGGCTTTTTCAGTTTCGACACACACCCATTTGCTTGACCTCGTCATTTGACATGTGTCATATCAGAGTTACCGAAATTGTGTTTTATGATGGTACCATGATCCACGATCTCGATGCAGCGTCGAAACCTAGGGGTCTCTCCCTGTGTTGCAGCCACATGAGTTTCTTCTTTGGCGCTCGTTTGTATTGAGATCAATGATCATTCTCCGTCACATTCCACCATTAAGGTACTCTCTTGGGATTATTCTTTGAAATCCCAACTCCTTGTATATATTAAACTTGTTCTTGCGTATCTAAAATTTATTTAGCTTAAGCTTTACAACCATACATTAATCTTGGTTGTAACCCTAAAACCAACCCTCTTGATTTGTGAGATTCTTGAAACTTAATGTGCTTGACACATTTCCTTTTCCATTACTCAAACCCCACTCTTCTCGGGTCTTTTCCAATGTGTGTCACCTTGGTCTTTTTAGTCTCGACACATGATACCTTATTGACCTCGTCACTTCAATATGCCTCCTATTGGAGATACTGCAATAGGGTGTTATATTGGTATCTCGACCCGTGACTATGCTACTACGTCCGGAAACTAGGATTTCCTAGAGGACATTACTAGCATGGTCGGTGTTCCTGATACAAGTGAAATTCTCCAACCCAACCCTTGCTGCTTTATGCACTTCTTATAAATCAATATGCTTGACACGTTTCCTTTTCCATTACTTAACCCAAACCCTTGAATCTCGGGACGAGATTCCTGTTAAGTGGGATATAATGTAACACCCCGGTGTTACGTTACCCTAAACATGCCACATGTCATCATAAGCATGTCATAAGCATTCATAACTAGAGAACCATGATATGTTCAACTAAAATGAGTTTACAAATTTCTAGGGTTGTTTGAGCTCCTTTACATTGGATGTGTATGTGTACACCATTTAAATTTCACTTAAATGCTTAAGTAGGATTTTTTTAAAAGTGATTAACCTAAAAGCAAATGGTGCAAAAGAAAGAATCAAATTTGAATTTGGAATTCAAATTCCAAACCCTAGCTCAAGTGGCTAAGTGTTGGAATTGGAATTTCACTTTCAATTTTGGTGAGCTAACCATAATTAATTTTATAAATAAAGTTGCTAACCAATGGCACTATTTCAAAGTATAAAGTTTGTACTTTGAAAGTGTACTATTGGTTGGGTTTGAAAAGTGCCACAACATCATTAATTAATTGCCCAAAAGTCTAATTTGAAATTCCTTTTCAAAAACCCTAAATTTCAAAGTGTTTTTGCCCCCTTTGTAATTTCATCTCAAAATATTCAAAATTTGGGAAAACTCAAAAATATAGTTTGTGTTTCTCTTTTAGCTCTACAACTTTGGTATATAAAGTTTTTCAAGTTTTTGAATAAAATTTAAACTAATTTCAAAAGTTCTCTAAATTGGAAAGTATCCCTTTTGAGTTTTAAACTCCAATTCAAAAATTATTTGGTTTCATAAAAAACTTTCTAAATGATAGTTGTAGATCTTGAAAAATGAAACAACTTTTATTTTTGGAGATTTTCATCTTTTATTCAAAATTTAAAAGTAATTTTGAAATCCCAAATACTAGAATTTGAGCTCATTTTCAAATTTGAAATGCAATTCAAAATATATTTGAAATCTGACAAAACTTCTTAAATGAAAGTTGTAGAGCATGAATTTTTATGCAATCTGTATCTTGGGAATTTTTCAACTCTTATTCAATTTTTGGGAGTAATTTGAAAAGGGGGAAGATGAGTTGGCACCGTGCTGCTACAAGAACCGGGGGGGGAATTCTTCTCTCTCTTCCTCTCAGCCCATGCCGGGCACTGCTGCCGCCGGCCGCCGTGGCTCTTCTCATGGCGTCGCCGGTTTCACGCGCAACCAACCACCTGGGCAGGGTCGTGACGCCTCTGGCCACCTCTACGACGCATCCTTGCCCTATAAAAGCTTGAGCCGGCCGCCCTTTTCTCTTTTCTTTCTTCTCTGTCCACCGCCGCCATCACCGTCGCCGGTGCAATTCGCCATCCACACACCATCGTCGTCTAATTGCTCGCGCAGGGAGCTCCCGCAAGTTAGTTGCGTACCCTCCGAACCCAATCCTAGCCCTTGACATCGCCGGTAGCCGCGGG
Source organism: Chrysopogon serrulatus (assembly GCA_015844335.1). Lineage (NCBI taxonomy): Eukaryota > Viridiplantae > Streptophyta > Magnoliopsida > Poales > Poaceae > Chrysopogon > Chrysopogon serrulatus. Next base: position 691,160 of record JADLZL010002386.1, read on the forward strand.
ATCATCATCTTCTTCTTCTTCACGGCGGTCAACCGCCGCCGCGAAGTTTCATCCCGCCAGCTGCCGCCGTAGCTCCTCCACTTCAACCAAGTGCGTCGACAAGCCTCGGTGAGCTCGTTCAACCTCCCTAGCCTATCGTCTAGTTCAATTGGGACCGATAGTGGTCTGTCCGCCATGCGCCGCCGCACGCCGTGCCGCCTCGACCGCCATTGCCGCGACTCCGGTGAGCCACCGCGGGCCGTGTCGTAGCTCGTTAGGTTCGCCTCGGGGGAGAGGAATCCTTTTGTGCGGTCGGGGTTATGTCGGGAAGCCGCCAATGGCGAGCTGGCCGCGGTCGCCGCGTCGTCGCCGGTTCGGTAGAAGAAAGAAGAAAGGAGAGGGGAGGGAGAAGGCGCCGACACCTGGGCCCCCGCGTCGCCGAGAGAAGAGAGGGGGAGAGGAAGCAGGCGCCGCGCCGCTTGCCGGGCCGGGCCAATGGGCTTTGTGCGAAGGCTCGGGCCGCACAGTGAGCCCGGGAAGAAGAAAATGCTTTTCCTTTTTCTTTATTTAATTTCAAATGCAGTTTTCATCTTTTTGTTACAATTTCATTTGGGCAAGTAAAAATGTGCAAAAATATGTTCTGTGATCTTTGAGTGATGCTCTACACCAGAAAAATACTAACTTTGTTTTTCCAATAAAAATTAATTGTGCTATAATTTGCTCTTTTAATTAAGAAATGCAACTTCCATGATTTTTCATAATTAAAATATAACTCCAAAATCATGAAACTTGTTTTGTGTACTAATTAGGTGATGATGATCTTAATTATGAAGTTTGATCCTGTTTTGATTAAGTTTTGTATTACACTTAATTAATACCTTAATTAATCAATGTTTAATTAATTAATCCTTTAGCTAATTAGGATTTAATTAATCTCCGATTAGTAAGTTAATTAGTGGCTTTCAACAACTGTAAAATGGTTAATAAATTAGTAATCACCTTTAATCACTATTAGGGTTGCCTGATTTTGGGATTGAGTGATGACCCTAGGTCATTAACCCTAATGACCTTCAGCATTTCATGTTGATTGCGTATCGCTAGTCCGTCGTTGTCGACACTAGTTATATCTCCTTAGTGCAAGGTTACCGTGAAGGAAATTTGTACTCAATCTTCTTTTGTTTAATGCATCGCATCATCTAGCATCATGTCATACATGTTATTATATTAAACATACATCATTTCATGTGCGTATAGTCTACGTGAGAGCGAAGGAGTGCGATGTTCAAGCCTCGGAGAAGGCTCGTGGCAATCCAACCCTGATGAGGTGTATTCATCGAAGATGTCGTTGTCAAGACTAACAATTGACTTCATCGCAACAACGCAGCAAGCCCCGGTACATTCAAACCCCCGCCTTGAATTTTCAAAGTTCTTTATAAATTTTATGTTGATGATATGATACATTAGGTGTAGGAGTTGAGTGATATCCTATCTTGATGCATTTACCGTATCTTGATATACCTGAAAACGCTTCGCCCTGCTGATAGCATAGGTTTTACAAATAAAACGTTTTCCAAAGTTTGATAACAATATCCCCGTTGAGGGCAATTACGAAAACCTGATGTTACTTGTTGGTATCCCTTCACTTTGATCGGGTCAAGGGTATGCAACAAGAGCATGATGATGAGTAAATTGAGGCGCCGGTGGAGTGACTTGCATCGGGGAAGGGCTAGTGCCCCGGTGTAGTGTCGCCCACTTGTGTCGGTTAAGGACCGTCCGTTGTTTGGCGCTGGGATCATGAGGTTATTGGATAGTACTAGTCGCATGCTAATGGCGGTAAGCTCCACTTGGACTATTCGTTACTAGAACGGACAGTAGCGTGTACCTATCCTACGATGCGCACCGCCGAAGTGACCGAGCGGCCGTAGAGAGGTGGAGTAATCAGACGCCTGATTCGGGTGTGTGGAGAAATCCGAGCGTTGAGTTGATGTATGTAAGATGGTCGGTCATGCATACATCGTGTGGCTAGGAAGCCCCTGGCCGGGTATATAAGCGATTCGAATCGTCGGTGCTCCACGATATGGGAGACTTGATCCGAGTCCCGCATCGTAGTAATGAGGAAAGGATTCGAGGATGGAAAGTTTTGGAAATCGAGATCTTGCTTGACAAGTGATTGCTCTAGACTAGGATAACCTAGATGGATAGCTTAATGCTTAATGAAAATATCAGATAAGAATGAATAGTAAGGATCAACATTAGTCACTTTTCCGCAAAGGTGTCCTTGATTCTTGCTAAAGCCTTACCTTGATTCCTATCAACCAAAGATTCCCGAGTCTTCTCCCCTCTTTTCCGTCGGGTAAGTCTTGCGGAGTACTTTTGTACTCGGGGTTTGTTTGACCCCCCATTGCGGTGTTGACTAGTGTTGCCGACTTTGGTCATACCAAGTGGGCTTGGCATGATCGATTATCTTCCGTCTACAAAGTTCTTTTCTCGCTTCCGCAAAACCCGCTTAAGTTTTGTTTAATCAAACTCGATCAAGTGTTGTAAATTTTCTTTTGTAAATCTTCCGCTACTCTGTTATGTTTGTATGAATGGTTGTAATACCGCAAGTTCTTTATAAGAAGTGGATCCCGGAGGATCGTGGTGTCATCGGGGTTTCACCCGACGTAACTTTTCAAGTTACGTGGTACACAAGTATGGCCGACAGAGGTCTTAGGGACAATGTCAGGTGCTTGTGGGCCATATAATTTGGACGGTTCTCGCCACAAAAAAGTATGAGACAAAATTTTTAAGTATAATTAATTTATCATTAGCAAATATTTACTGTAGCACCACCGCCGGTGCTAAAACTAGTGGTCCTAGTACCAACGAGTGAATTTACGCGGCGTGCTCCCAACCCCGGATGGTGTGCAAGAAGGACACAAGAAAGATTTATATTATCCCCGCACCAAGGTGCCCTGTAGGTAGGGTGTACAAGCTGGTGGAGAGAGGGAACTGCCCCAAGTCTCGTGTGAGATGAGTGTGTGTGTGTGTTTGCCAAGGAGATTGCTTGACTTGCTTGGTTGGATTCACTGTCTTCGGAAGGACCCCGTCCCCCTCTTTTTATAGCCGAAAAGGGGAGGGACGGGCTTTACAAAGACATGATGTTTGAATAGGAAAGACGGTGGTGGGCGCCGCCTCATCCCGCCCGAGGCCTTGGGGCTCCCTCTCTCCTTGTGCCGAGGCCAGGGGTGAGGCCGGGCGGCCTCTCTTGCACGGCGCCGACCGACTGCCGATGGCGGGCGCCGTTCTGTGGAGTTGGCTCGCTCTTGGCGGCGAGGGGACGTTTGCCTCTAGGGTCGGGTGGGCGTCATGATGAGCGTGCCCTGCACCGTGGCCCGGCTGTAGCTTTGACTCACCCCTGGTTGGCCCCCGAGGGCCGCGGCATCAAGAAATGATACGGCGTGGCCGACGAGAGATACAGCGTATGGGGCCATCTCCGTCTGCCCCGGCTCGAAGCCTGGTGCACAAAGGGCCGGGCACCGAAGACCCGCCGCCGGGGGGGTGGCGCCGTGCTCCTGCCCTGATGCGGCGTGTTCGTATTTGGACTCCCGTGATGGGACACATTACATGGGGTTAGTCATCATGACGCCCCTACGCTGGGCGTGCATGGCCGCTAATGTAGGGATTGGCGTGAATCGTGAGCGCGGGCGCAGAGGGCAGAGTGGTGACGGACCCATCCCATCTGGGGGCTGGGCGTCGGCCACCGACAACACCGTGGGAAGGCGGGCGGTAGATATACGTTAAGTCAGTGGTCGGTCTTTGACCAGGTGATGCGGGGCTGCGGCTGGGCCCGAGGCCTTAGCTGGGGGGGCTCGGCCGGGACGGAAGGGGAACTCGTCCGAGGCCTCCGCAGGGAGGCTTCGGGCGAGGCGGAGTTAGTGCCCGTCCGAGACCTCGCCAGGAGGGCCTCGGTCGGGACGGAGCAGTGGACGCCGCCCGAGGCCTCGCCGAGAGGCTCGGGCGAAGTCGGAAAGCGGACGCCTGCTCGAGGCCTCTACGGGGAGGCTTCAAGCGAGATGGAAAAACAGAACTCGTCCGAGGCCTTGGCAAAGGAGGCTTGGACAAAGCGGAAAGTTAGCGTTTGCTTGAAGTCCCAAAGAACGTGGGCTCGGGGGGTGTTAGTGTGTAGCAGGCCGGGCCTTGGCAGGCCGTGTTTTGTTACTTGGTGGCCTAGTTTTACGTTTCTTGGGCCTAATTGTTAGGAGGGCCCTTATTTTGGTCCCCGACAAGAGCCCCCCCGAGCCTGGAAGGAGTGGGAGCACTCGTTCGGAGGCCGAGGTCGTGCTTCTTTGTCTAGTTCCTGCCGGGCTAGTCGTTAGATGCTCTAGGCGTTCCCACGCTGGGTGCGCAAGCTTGTGGCACCCGGCGGGTGTAGCCCCCCGAGGCCTCGGAGGGGGTGTGAGTGATCCTTCGAGGGCTTGTACGTGCTTGGTGAGGGTGTTACGCTCACCTCGAGATCGTTTTCCCGGTGGGGGCGCGCAAGCGGCCCCGCCGGTAGCCCCCGAGGCCTCGGAGGAGTGTGGGTGCTTCTCCGAGGGCTTACATGTTTTCAGCCGAGTGTTTTGCTGTTTGCCGAGTTCCGGGGCCTGTCGGCTCGTCAGGGGGGCATGACGCGTGGTTAGATGACGTTTCCCTACTCCGCCGCCGTGCCGGGTAGCCCGAGCCCCGCCGGGCGTGGGGCGGCCACGAGGTACTTGGTCGTTAACTCGCGGAACGCCCGCGCATCCTTTCCGCAGGGAGTGAGGGTGGATTTTGTCACGCCGTCGGTGACGAGTGTCACATGCAACTAGATCCGGTGAGCTGTTAACGGGAGGATCCAAGTGAAACGCCCGTGCCCCGCTCGTTAGGGGTTGGCTGGGCCCGGGAGGCGCTGCTTTCATAGGAGCCTCGCATGCTGTCCCCGAGGCGGGGCTCGGGTCCCGCCCGCCGGGTCCCGAGGGCTCGGTGCTCTCCCACGCGATCCCCTTTCAGCCGCCGTGGCCGGCCTCGGATGCTACAGGATCCGCCGCGCAGGGCTATGTTGTGTATGAGGCCGTCCGAGCCCCCTCGACTCGCTGTCCCGAGGGAGCTGCCGAACCCCGAGATGGGCCGCCTTTCGTACGCCTCTCGGGACTGCAATGGGCCGCCGCCCCTGGCCTCCTTCGGGGGGGAAGGAAGCGCTTGGTGTGAACACCGGGGGGACGGGGGCTTTTTTCGTGGGCCGCCAAGGAATGTGGAGGCGCCGCGCGAAGCGTGGCGGGCCCCACTTTCTCCGCTGCCGGCAGCTTGCCGTGGCGCGCTGCTTGCGGTCCCATGAGGGATGTGATGCGGCGCCGCTGTCGCCACCAGGCGCCGGCCAGCCCCCCGGGTTCCATGTGCCGGGATTTCATGTGGAGAAAAAATTCTGCATCGCGGCGTGAGGCGCCGCGGGCCGTGTGGCTGTGGCCGCCAGGCGCCGGGCGCCTGGGGTCTCCGTGCGATGTGTACTGAAAGTGGGAAATCCCGGGCGCGATCATGCATTAAATGCGGGTAGGTGAACCGACTGGGGTTTTTGGGTATAAATACCGGGTGTGGGCGGCGCTTGGTTCTCTCTCTCGCCTTCCTTGCCCTTGCGCCCATCCTTGTTCTCCTGCCGCCGCCATCCGCCGAGCGCCGCCGAGAGAAAAAGGGAGCGAGGAGAGAGAGATAACTCACCTTCACCTGCCTAGCCCCCGCCGCCATGACGCCGAGACCCGAGATCGCCGGGTGGAGGAGTGGGGAGACGAGCTCCGTGACGCCGCCGGAGCCGGGTGGCGCGTGGGGGAAGGGGCTTCTCCGCCCCTCGTGCCGACAACGCCCGCCGGAGTGGATTGTTCCGCTAGCCGACCACTGCCTCCGAACCCGCCTCCCGGTACGCCGTGAGCTTCACGGCTGTTCCATGAGAATGGGTTCGGGATGCCGGTGGGTCGATTCTTGAGGGCCATCCTCGAGTACTACGGCCCGGAGCCGCAGAACCTCAACCCCAACTCCATCACGCACTGGGCGGTGTTCGCCGCTACTGCAGGTGAGGGCTTTCGGGGTCGAGGTCCACGGGACCTCTCGGCTCTTCTTCGAGGGCGCCCTCTACCTCAAAGGCGCCGAGAAGGGGAAGAGGACGTCCGTCTCGCGCCGGCAGCTGCACACCGCAGCTTGCTATGGGGCCACAACCGGGATTCGTGATATCCCGGCCAAGCTCACCTCCTCCAACCGCTGGCCGGGCGCGCCAAGTGGTTCTACCTCCGGAACGACCCGGCCATCCGCCCGCCTACACCGGAAGGTGTTCGATGCGGAGCCCACGCGGTGGAAGGAGGAGATTATCCAGAGAAGGTCACCCCCCGAAGAAGGTGTTCCGAGCCTTGAAGACGCCGACCCTCAAGGGGTTGGATGCGTCGGTCGCCATCGCCGCTTTCCACAGACGGGCGTGTCTTGCCCCCTCATGGACAGCGGCCCCGCCTGCTCGACATGAAGGGAGGGCAGCCCCCGGGCCGGGCGAGGATGTCGCCCATCGACCTCGATCACAACGAGATCGTCGATCGGACCAAGAAGGCGGCGACGGTGACAGACGCCTCCAACCTCTACAAGGTTGCGATGCGCCCCCACCCGGATGCCATCTCCGTGGTAAGTTTCCGCGGGTCGTGTTCGCACTGCTATTAATGTTCGTGATCCTCCCCTTCATCCTCACCTTGTTCTTTTTTTTGCGTGGGGTTGGCCGGGAAGCCGTGGGGTGTCCAAGCCTCCCATCTCCGTGGAGAAAAAGGCGAACAAGGCCCACGCGGAGAAGCAGAGGGAGAAGAAGAAGAAGAAGTCGGACAGAATGTCCGTAGCGCAGCGAATCGCGCGCCCGGACAAGTTGCGACGCCGGCGGGAGGAAGAGGGACTCCTCGAGAGCCGACACCCTCCGATACCACCGGCCGATGATGATGACGATGATGAGGATGACGAGGGGGAGGATTACGACTTCCTCGGCTTCATGGAGAGTGAGAGGTCAAGGAGTCGTCGGTCCCCCGCCCGGCCTCGGTGATGCGCCGCAGAGGCAAGCAAAGCAGAGAAGTCCAAAGACGCAAGCTGGCCTCGGCCTCGGGCGTCTTCGTGGCCGAGGCTGCGTGTTGAGCCTGGGGGTGGCCGCACGCCTCCCGTGAAGAGGGAGGGTGGTCGCCATGGCCGCTGAAGGACGCCGCCCCTGCCCTTCAATTGGCCGAGGCAACGGCCGGGCGGCGGAGACGTGACCTCGCTGGGGGGGGACGAGGCCTCCCGAGTCGCCCCAAGGCCGGCCGTGGCCGGCTGGGGCGGCTCGACCCGCCCCGAGCGGCCTCGAGGTGGCGAGGAGGGCCGAGGGTGAAGCGCTGGCCTCACCGAGGAGGCGGCGATGCCGGAGGGTCGGCATCCCCGTGCTCGCGACCCCTGCAGTCGCGGCCGAGGACACCTCAAGTCCGAGCCCTGCCGAGCACGGCCCAAAGTGAGCCGATCGCTTTCAACCGCCGGCCGCAGTGTAGGTGTTTGTCCTTTTAGTCTTCCGCCGCTCTTCATTCTTTTGAAGAATCACTCTTCTTGCTACCGCAAAGAAAAGCGCAAGACGGCCCCCGCCTGCCCCCGCCGCTCCCCAAGCAAGCCCGAGGCTACAGTGCCGCACGGGCGAGCGCCACCGCCGCCCTCGGGTGGTGGCGGCGCGACCACCGAGGAAGCGGTGATCGAGGCGCTCGCCGTGGAGAGCCACCTCCGCCCGGGCGACGGAGAGGGGGCGGCGCCCGCGCGGGAGGCCTTGGCGGCGCTGCTGGAGGCCGTGACGCGCCTGCCGCTGAAGCCGTGGACGGCGCCGCCCCGATGGCTACCGGGCGACGTGGTCATGGATGAGCGAGCGCCTGCTTCCGCCTTCTAAGCCGCGCCGGGCTCGACGCAGAGGTGGTGGAGATCCCTCCTCCGAGGAGACCGCCTCGCTGGGGAAAGAGGTGGTCGCCGCGATGCTACCTCCCTCAGCGGCAATCGCATGGGTCGCTGACCGGGGCGCTGCCGAGGGGGGTCCTCCAGCCAAAACGTGTCGCTACAGATTGTCCGGTTGGACCGCCGGGACCCGGAGGACCCGCCAGCTTACGGCCGGACGACGCCTTGAGTCGACCCGGTGGGAGCAAAGGATAAGTACATGAAGTCGGCCAAAAACCTGCTTGGTCCGCTTCTCGCCGATCTTCTCCGTGGACCTCCCCAACCCGTTGAAGGTAATACAAACATTTGTGGTCGAAGCCAATCTCCTTGGCATGAGCGCCCAAAGGCGGCTAATTCGTTGGCCCCGATCGTTGTAGGACTCCGGGCGATGGCGCCCCGGAGAAATCGAAGTTTCTCCGGTTCAGGTCCGGCCTCGACGAGGCGCTCCATCTCCAACGACAGAGGCAAAACCAGCTGCAAGACCGAGCCGGGGCCGCCGGAACGAGGAGCTCGACAAGCCCCGCCGAGAAGGAGGCGATGAGGACGGCGCTGTTTGCCGAGGCCTCCCGGCACCATCGGGACTTTGACAGAGAACCCCGGTGAATATGGACACTAATCACCGCTTTTTTGTCGACGACGTCACCATGGTGCGGGCCGAGCTTGGGCAAGCGCCGAATGAGGCTATCCAAACTCCAAAGCGCAAATTGGGCGGAGGAGGTGATGCGGACGGAAGGTAAGTCTTTGTCGCTTTTGGCGCAAGTCGATCTTTGCATTCCGCCTCCGAGGCCGACCCCGGGCGGATGCAGAAACGAGGAGGAAGTCGCCGAGCAAGCGGCGACCTCGCAAAGCAGACGGCCTACTCCTACAAGCAGGCGAGCTCGAGGCCCCGAAGGAGAAGGTCGGAGCCGCTTGCACAAATGGTCGAGGCCGGGCGAAGTCTGCCGGCAGAAGCCTGACTGGCCGCCTGAGGCGTTGCCTGTGACGGGGTGGAAGCGCCAAGGCCCACGCCGCCTTCTTCGGGCCCGGTTTTCGACCGGCAGGTGGTCGCACACCTTGGCGATGACCCTCCTCCCACTACGACCTCGACCTCCCAAAGCCTCCGAGGGGCTCGTCGTCGCCGAGGACTAGGAGGGTCGCGAGAGGGAGGTGTTCGACGAGCCGCCTGGGCCGAAGGGGCCACGACCACGGCCGGGCCGGTCGGGCACTTCCTGCACGGCGATCCTCCCTAACGCCGCCGAAGGAGCCGACGCCACCGACGACATGGATGCCGCCACCGGGGAGGAGGGGGCCGGACGCCCCCCGCTGAAGTCCGCATGTTGGGCCGAAGCGTGCCCATAAAAAAAACTTTGATTAGTTTTTTGTTATTCTGTCTGGTTGACAAGTACCGTGGGCCCGCCGAGGCCTTATGATCATCTCGAACTGTCGTCCCTCGGGGTCGATGGTTCTGGCATCGACCGGACGAGGAGGGCAGCCGCCGCGACGTTATGACTTGCACGTGGGAAGATGGGGGGACGCTCTCCACCCTCGCCGTTGACGATTCTTCTGTTGACGCCACGCTGTCGTCGACGAGCAGCCGGGCTAGGGATTGCGCGCCGCACGGTGGGCATGCTCGTACGCTTCTATCTCCTCGTCATAACAAAGCGATTTGCCGCGCCGAGCCTGCCCCCAAGCTCCCGAATCCGCTCGATAGCGGGACGCCGTGGCCTCCGAGGGGTAGCCGGTAGTTCGCCGGTCCCCGGAGGGCCTGCATGCGCCGGAGTCGTGGCCCCTCGGCCCGAGGCCGGGATGTGCTAGGGTCCTCGGGGGGTTGCGCCCGGCCGGTCGCCCCCGCGGGGCGGGCTCGGGATCACGGCCCTCGTCCGCCGCCCGCCGTTGCCGTTGCCGCCACGCCGAAGTTCACCGATCTCCACGTGAAAGCATTCACGGGTCGGATCGCATATGTCGCCCGGGGAGTCGAGCCGGGTAGCCGAAAGCGAAGGCATGCTCCGGAAGGAACCCCCTCGGCCTCGTGTCCTCGAGGTAGCGCCGGATCGGGTGGATGTAGCGCCGCCCAGTGGCGCGCCGCTGCTCCCTCCCCGCCAAGGTACTCCTCGTAGGCGTGGATGGATCCGCGGGGATGTCCGCGCCGAGGTGCTCCGTGAGCGCCCGGGCCGACGGCGTGGACGCCTTCTCCGGCTCCCATGACGGAGACGCACTGTGGCACGTGGCGCCAGCTGCTGACCAAAGCCAAATGGTCGGGCGTGGTGGCGACGGGCGGCGGGCGCCGCCCGCCCACAACGCCGCAAGGTCCTCCTCCGCATCGCCGGGCGCCGTGGTGCGTCCGTCGCGCCGGGCGGGAACGTGTGCCACGGCGCCGCCCCGCGACGGGCCAAAAAGTGGGTCCACCGGAGCTCGGGTCGAGGTCCCCCGGACTCCGGCCGGGAGAAGTTCCATGTCGCATCGACTCCGGTTGACACGAACTCGAGCTCACCAAACCGGATCGGGGTCCCCTGCTCCAGCCGGGGTGGGGTGGAGTGGAGTTAGGGCTGGGAATCCGCCCCGAAATGTCGTTGCCGGCCATTCCGTAGTTTTGGCGAGAAGGAAAGCGAAAAGCACGCACAAGCCCCCTACTGGCGCGCCAACCGGTTTCGGTGCTAAAACTAGTGGTCCTAGTACCAACAAGTGAATTTACGTGTGTGCTCCCAACCCCGGATGGTGTGCAAGAAGGACACAAGAAAGATTTGTATTATCCCCGCACCAAGGTGCCTATAGGTAGGGTGTACAAGCCGGGTGGAGAGGGAAACGGCCCCAAGTCTCGTGTGAGATGAGTGTGTGTGTGTTTGCCAAGGAGATTGCTTGACTTGCTTGGTTGGATTCACCTGTCTTCGGAAGGACCCCCGCCCCCCTTTTATAGCCGAAGGGAAGGGGAGGGATGGGCTTTATAGTACAACGTTGTTTGAATAGGAAAGACGGTGGTGGGCGCCGCCTCGCCCCGCCGAGGCCTTGGGGCTCCCTCTCTCCTTGTGCCGAGGCCCCGGGTGAGGCCGGGCGGTTTTCAGCCTTGCACGGCGCAAGACTGTCGATGGCGGGCGCCGTTTCGCGGAGTTGGCTCCTCGTTCTTGGCGAAGGAGGGGACGTTTGCCTCTCGAGGGGGTCGGGCGTGGGCGTCATGATGAGCGTGCCTGTGCACCGGCTCGGCAGAAGCTTTGACTCACTCCCGGGCCCCCCCCCCGAGGGCCGCGGCATCGTTGTCGTATACGGCGTGGGCCGACGTAGAGATACAGCGTATGGGGGCCATCTCGCCCCCGCCTGAAGCCTGGGTGCACGGGGCGGGCACCGGAAGACCCGGCCGCCCGCATGCAGTGGCGCCGTGTCCGGCCCGGATGCGGCGTGTTCGTATTTGGACTCCCGTGATGGGACCTGCTGAGGGGTTAGTCATCATGACGCCCTACAAGGGCGCATGGCCGCCACCGAGAGGGATCGGGCAGATCGTGACAGGCGCAGAGGTGCAAGTGGTGACCGGACGGCTCCCATCCCCCGCCAGGGCTACGCCACCGGATACCACCGTGGGAAGGCGGACTTAGATATATACGTTAAGTCGCTTGGTCATTTTGACCAGTGATGCGGGCGTGTGCCGTCCGAGGCCTTAGCGCAGGGGCTCCGGTCGGGACGGAAGGCGGGAACTCGGCCCGAGGCCTCTCGCAGGGAGGCTTCTGGGGCGGTGGCGGAGTGTTAGGTGCGGGCCCGAGACCTCAAAGCAGGGGGCCTCGGCCGGGGACGGAAGAGCGGACGCCGCCCGAGGCCCTCGCCGAGAGGCTCGGGCGAAGTCGGAAAGCGGACGCCTGCTCGAGGCCTCTACTGGGGAGGCTCGGGGCGAGACGGAAAATAGGAACTCGGCCCCGAGGCCTTGGCAAAGGAGGCTTGGACAAAGGAAAGTTAGCGTTTGCTTGAAGTCCCAAAGAACGTGGGCTCGGGGGTGTTAGTGTGTAAGATCTTGTTGGGCCTTGGCAGCCGTGTTTTGTTCTTGTGTGGCCTAGTTTTATGTTTCTTGGGCCTAATTGTTAGGAGGGCCCTTATTTTGGTCCCCGACAATTGTCCAATCATAGTCTAATTAGGCTTAAAAGATTTGTCTCGCAAAGTTATTGCAATCTGTGCAATTAGTTATTTTTTAGATCACATTTAATACTCCACGCATACACGACAATATTCGATGTGATGGAGCAAAACTTTTACCACTGGAATCTAAACACCCCCGTTAGATATAACATTAAATAAGCGAGACTGAAAAATTTCAGGGCATCGAAAGAAAACCTCATTACATTAATGTAAAAAAATGATTTACCTCAATCCTAATAAAATTAAGCACATAACATAATTGCCTAATTGTTGTTTAGCTATTTGAAAATTTTGAGTATGTAATAAAGGATGGTGCTTTTAGATCTGACACTAAATGCACTCATCCTATCTCAAGATCAGTATCTTAACAGTGTGTATGCAATAAAATATACTCCCTTCGTCTCTAAATAATTATCATTCTCGCTTCTTGAGAAATAACGTTGACTAATTTTGTATTTAAAAATATTAACATTATAGTATACAATTAATATTATTAGATATATCATTGAATCTATTTTCATAATAAATTTATTTGAATATACAAATATTGCACGTATTTTTCAATAAATCTAGTTAAGAAAAAAAAATACTTTAGCTATTAATAATAACAATATAAAAGATTGGCAACATTTGGCACATAAAAAGTATAGCAGAAATTATTTCTAAGCCATTTCTATATTTTTTCAATAATTACATGTCGAAATTAATAATCAATTATGTTGCTTGAGCTGGTTAAAATATATTCACCTTGTTCGCTTGTCTTATCAGCTATTTGAACACGTATTTTTCTCTCATAATAAATTAGTCGGTTTGTCCAGCCAGCTTATATGGTCAGCCATTCCAACTGTATTTGATATACTGTACTCCTATAGCCATTAAAAAAAAAAAAGGTGAAAAACCCGATTCGGACTCTGCTTTGCTCCTCGCACCTGATTGGCTCAGTAACCCCCTCCCACGGATCGTCCTCCCGGATCCCCATCCGACCGTCCATTCCCTTCCGATCGGACCGTCCATCGCGCTCGCACGCGGATCGACGGGCCCACCACCCCTCCCTTTCCGCGGGGTTTAAAACCATCCCACCGCGCATCCCCTTCGTCATCACACGCTCTCCTCCTTCGCATCCACAGCCTCTCGAGCTCGAAGCGCCGCCGCCGCAGCAGCAGCAACCATGGACGTGAGCGGAGCCGGAGCCGGCGGGAAGGCGAAGAAGGGCGCGGGCGGGCGGAAGGCCGGCGGGCCGAGGAAGAAGTCGGTGACGCGGTCCGTCAAGGCCGGGCTGCAGTTCCCCGTCGGCCGCATCGGGCGGTACCTGAAGAAGGGCCGGTACGCGCAGCGCGTGGGCACGGGGCGCCCGTCTACCTCGCCGCCGTCCTCGAGTACCTCGCCGCCGAGGTGCTGGAGCTGGCCGGGAACGCGGCCAGGGACAACAAGAAGACCCGCATCATCCCGCGGCACGTGCTCCTGGCCATCCGCAACGACGAGGAGCTCGGCAAGCTGCTCGCCGGCGTCACCATCGCCCACGGCGGCGTGCTCCCCAACATCAACCCCGTGCTCCTCCCCAAGAAGGTCGCCGAGAAGGCCGCGGCCAAGGAGCCCAAGTCGCCCAAGAAGAACGCCGCCAAGTCCCCGAAGAAGGCATAGATAGAAGGGGGCTCCATTGCAGCTGTGATGCTGAATGCTAATGTTCAGTAGATCTGTAGTAGGTCTGTAGATGACACGCTCTCTAAGCTCTAGTGTCGTCGCTGTTGTTGGAAGTAGATCTGTGTATTTTGGTTGGAAGCAGAATTCAGAGATCAGAGTTCGATACTTGCAAAATGTTCTTTGATTTCAGAAATCAGATTTGCAATTTGAGCGCCTATAGCAGCTTGCAGTTGTTTATAGTTGTATAACTGAAGAACATGCAATAGTTCTTCAAACAAGTTATAGCATGCAGTCATAAATCATAAGTTTGCCCTGCGTTCATTTTAGGGGACGGCAGCTTTTGCACATGCTCAAGAACAACCAACAATGAAGATAAAAGTAGATAACGCTCATTACACTGCAGCATTGTTTATGCTAACAAGCTGCAGACCATGCAATCAAAATATCGAAAAAGAAAGTGCACAACTGCATCAACTACACCAACCAGTCTCATTTTGGTCATTTTTTTCACTCATTTAATTTGCGACCTTGAATCTCATAGTTTCACATCAAACATATATCAATATCTAAAACAGGAATTGCTAACAGCTGGATCCCCACCAACAGATAGCAAATAAATTCCTTGTAGATGACTGAAGGCAACAGTTGCATGTAATACAATTGTGCGGACGCACAACTCAACCATATATTGCTGTACCAAAGAGCAATTGTCTGTCACTAACCATAATACAATCATCTTCAACAACAATGCTAAAGTACTTCATACAATCAGCATCTACAATGAACTTTAAGCTCTGTTCTGGCAAACAGTTTCCTACAAAAACGTTTCAGGTACTGCTCAGAAGTACAGTGAAAAAAAAAGTTTGGGAACTAGAAATATCACAAGATCAGCATCAACATCTGAACTGTAATTTGTACAGGGCATTGAATGCCAAGTGAAGAAATAACAAACCCACAGGCAAAACTCCAAGGCAAGCATGGATTGGTCACTGGTTGGCACCATAAACAAAACTGGGAAGCTCCCAAAGGCTTTGCAGTTGCCTAGAATGGACATAGTATCGATCCTCTAAACTGTTACTACACAACTTCTGGTCAAGTTCAGGCACAACCTGACCAACCTTGACCACACTCCAAGGTTCGTTAGAATCTGCAGATGGGTTGGCAATGTAAATACAGTTCCTCTTCCCACCCCATTTCTCGGGACTCAGGCAAGAAAATGTTGGATTCCTCCTATCAATACTTACAAAGAGGGCATTATCTCCCAAATCATCCACTTTTACCCACTTAGCTGGTTCAACTTGAAAGTCGAGCCGAAAGACATTAAAGGTTCCACATAATCCAGAAAAGGTATCCATGCTTGCTGAGAAGTGAACCAAGAGAAGCATGTCACCACAGACCACCAACCATGGTGCATTACACAGGCCTGAAAACATATCCGCATCCCAGACAACTGCTATTTCCTGCATGCTCAGCTGAGGTTCCAAGTGTATTCTGTGGAGCCTCCCAAGGAAGTCAATGGCAAATATCTCACCTTTGAAGGACACAATTTGAACAATGTGTTCCACAACCAAAGGGTGCTCAGACCAAAAGTTTGATCCAACCTGCCACTGGAACATGGATGATCTTGAGCAAAAGAGAAGATGGGAATTTGGTAAATTGATTGGAGCTACAAGGGCTCCATAGTAGACATTGCGGTTGTCAGTGAATTTGAGTTTGGGAGGCCGCACAGTAGCACCACTGTACACATCGACAAGGAGGCATTGCTCCAATTTGGAGAATATAAGATAACCATATGAGCAACCCAAATACTGCATGTGGACCTGAATGTCTTGAGGTGCTGAACAGCTAAGGGTGGAGGTTTGCTTCGCAGGATCAACGAGCTGCCAATTGATATTGGATATAAGGCTGTGCTTGATGTACCTGCGATGGGGATGAGAATCATAACCATCTGGTCGAAGGTGCAGAGGTGGGATGTTGAAGGTAAATACAGGTGGGAGGGAAGAGAGCACAGCGCGCCAAGAGCGACAGGTGCCAATGAAAGCAAGCAGGTCATGGAATGAGCTAACAAGGGCAATTATTTGGAGAAGCAGGCTGTCCAGGAGATCAGCCCAAACATCAGGGCCAGGTGCGGAAGAGGGGGTAGAGCTTATGGTGTGGCAGGTTTTCTTGGAGGAGCTTTCAGCAACATCGAGTTTCCTGTCAAACACAGCAAATTCAATGCTGATGGATTAATGGCATGAACATGACAAATAAAAAAAAATGTTTAAATCACACCAAGGCAGACAAGGAATATCCATTTCATTAAACTCCAGAATAAGACGTATATAAGCATGCCAAACATTAATCAGAGCAAAGTACAACAATACTACCTACACCTACAACTTGCACATCAGCATAGATATACTTCTTAGTAGCCTGAGGAATCCATGTATTTTGTTTTTCCATCTCTCATGATGGGGACAATACTTTGAATCATGTAAAAAAAAAATCAACTCATCAAACAATGAGAACTTGAAGTCAAATTAAAAAAAAAGGAAAAAAATTCCCATTACTATCTGGACAGTTTAGGCCACTCAGGGGCAAACTGGTACATTGAGCAGCTGAATTACACCTTTGGCCTTTGATAAATCTCAGAAAACCATGCAATTAATCCAGCTAAGATACATTCCTTTTTTCAAATTTCAATGTTCCATCTGCTGAGCTCTTTCTGGATCCCTGTGCTAACCACAAGATGTATTAAAGGTACTACAAGGCACTAATTTATCTGAAAGGATCTTAGGAGAGGCGAGAATGCAGACACAATAAGCAAGCTCGGAGGCCAGATAAACGTAGTATTTTTCAAGGTAATACAACTGACAAGATTTTGCAGTTCGCAAGGCAAGAAAGAAGACTCTGACTTCAGGGAGCATGAGCATTTTAGGCAGCGTGATAAGGGCATGACCATTAACGAATCCATAGCCGCCGAATAGCACACCAAACCGACACGAGGACACGATACACGAGAGACTATTGCTTGAAGCAGGATATTATAGGCTCCCCAAGTCCCTACCTACTTGCTGCTTCAATCTGTCTCCACATCAACCCAACGAAACTAAACCAAAGGGAAACAAAGATAGGCAGGGAGCGAGGGCTAGGGTAAGGAACGCGGGCGGACCTCGGACCTGACAGCGTTGGATTCCAGCGACGAGGGCTCTCCTGGGAAAGGAAGCAGCGGAGGCCGTGCTTGTCGGGGATGCCCGGCGGCGGCGGCGGCGGCGGCCGGCCATGAAGGAGACCGACGAAGAGGCGGAGCGGCTGTTCTGCTGATGGAACCTAGCGGGTGGCTACGGTGGCTAGTGGACCGAACCTTGGGGATTTGTTGGGCTGATTTAAGCCCATGGATCTCGGGCGTACGATTTCGTTGAGTTGAGAGGACTCAATGGGCTGGGCCTAACACAGGCACGTTGCAGAGGCGACAAGTGAGGCCGGCCCATCAGTATCAGGCCGAAATGGAAAGCGAAGAAGTCAAGTACAGTACTGCAGTTACATAAGCGAAATCAATGTCAACTGACAATGTTTTTTAGGATTAGAGATTTTTTTTTGTCAAATCTTAAGGGGGTGTTTGGATGGTGTGGAAAAAGTTTTGCCTGTGTCACATCGGAATGTCGGAGGGATGTCGGAAGGGGATTTTAAATACTAATAAAAAAATAAATTCTGAGGACTCGTCAGGAAACCATGAGACAAATTTTTTAAGTATAATTAATTCTTTATTAGTAAATGTTTACGGTAGCATCACATTGTCAAATTATAGACTAATTAGTCTTAAAAGATTCATCTCGTAAAGTTATCGCAATCTGTGTAATTAGTTATTTTTTTAGACTATATTTAATACTTCATGCATATGTGACAAGATTCGATGGGACAGGGCAAAACTTTTGCCCTTAGAATCCAAACACCCCCTAAATACACTCGTTCAGAGTTTCCAGGGTGCAGCAGGAACAAATCCGACTTCCGAACTACTATTAGTAATATCAGAAGTGCTATGTAATTGTCATGAAATCAACATCAACTAGGAAGACAGGTTTTTAGGGGAAAAAAATACAGATCACCGACTAGTAACAATTATTATTAACCAATAGCTAGTAGTAAAAGTAAGTATACGATAAAAAAAAGTAAGTATACGATAAAAAAAACGCTCAAGTACATTTATAGTTCTGAAGCACTAGAGAGTTGCATCACATATCAACACAAACCATAAAATCATAATGAGCTGGGAAACTAAATTCATTTGATAACTAATACAAATAAAGCCGTACATGCACATCTTTGCCGGCACAGCCAGGAACAGAGATGGTGCAGAGCACAGAGATACATGACAATTGAGAGAGAGATTACAACACCAACAAAAACAACAAACATCGTTCAACTACTAGCTCAGCCTACTAACCGAAGCGAGTGCAAGCATTACGTCCTGTCCTCTGCCTTCTAATATCAATTGAAAATTTGAAACCAAATAATAATAACAGAGGATACACAGCTAGCGAAGAGAGGAAACACACTGCCTCATTTCCATGGCAGTAGAAACCTGATTGGCCAGCCAATCCACAGAAGCAAACTGGAATGTGTAACATGATGATAAAACATTTTCATGCAAATCACAGTCAGGAAAAAAAAAAAAACAGACGAGACTGCTAAATAATACCAATGAGGGACTAGCTAAGTCCTTCCAAATATATATTTTTATCCAAAGTGTGATTCATGCAGGACTTCATATAATCATGCACTTGAAAGGAAATTGACCAATTCTTGTTTATATTATATTGAAGAATTTGCTACATAAGCATCACAGTTGTAAATTAGATTATGACACCATTTAACACTTTACATAGAGCTGAGTCAAGTTAGAAATCTTTTTGTAATGCGTTCAGTCTAAATTTAGGCTAACCTAGGTGCAGCTAAAATGCAAAAATTATATCTTCAGTGCACCACTGGCAGTCGCCAAATTTGAATATTAATCTCGTGCATAGTGCAATAGGTACTTAATGTGCCAAATGGTGTCAAAAGGTCATATTTGTTCTAACTTTTGAGCAACCAAGTTAATTCTCAGGTAAAAACAGGAACATCAAGCAGCTTTCTACAGTTCAAAAGCAAAAGATGTATGTTCAAGAATAAAATGTTGTATGCCATAAATATATTGCAAAGAAAATCGTAGTAGTACCCAACTGTTGCTTCATCCAAAATAGGCTATCAAATAAAACAAGATGGGAAGGAAGATTTACTGGAACTACAGGATGAATCATTGCAATTGCATATGGGAATGCTAGCATCATTCTCCCTTCATTTTGCAATAACAAACAAGAAATCTTTTAGCACTTGAATTTGAGATGAAACACCTTCAAAGTGAGATCAAATATCAAACTGCAGAGTACATACAAAGAAACATTATCTTGCAAAATGTAATGTGTCTTCACGACACTCTTAAAATAAATGAAAATAATTTGCATGTAAAAGCAATCCTGCATCTATCAGGCCAAAAAGTCTACTAGGCTGCTACAAGTACAGGGTTCAAGTTACTATTCCCCAGCATAGATTAAAGCAATGGTCTGAAAAAACTATGAATATCATGTACGCAGCATCACCAGGCAGCTTTTGCGCTAAGCATAATGGAGCTTTCAGTCAAAATGCTTCTGATATATGCACTGTCCACAGCATACAGAAGATACACCGTGGAAACAAAATCTAGCAGTCATTGATCACTCACTAGCATATTTATAAGATGATTACCATTCTAGACTAGAAACACAAAGCGTAGAATATTAAAACTGATAATTTGAATACCAAACGCCAGATGCAGTGCAATAAGGCAACCGCATACACGATAACCTGCCCCGTCTCAATTGCTTCCTTGCAGTATTAATTGGACGAAAAACACACTAAGGAATACATCCAAACACCAGCGAAATGCACCTCCTAATTCCAGTTGAACATCCCAAGGAGTATGCTCTACAGGCAACCATTTCATCAGTACCTACTGCCTAATAGCAAGCACCAACAGTGATTAATTTGATTAAAACATTGCTAATCTCTTTACACCATTGTCGGTTTTCCCTCCAGAAAATCAGTTGAAGCTCTGCCACTGAGCAGTACTAGTTCGTTTTTTCTCTTAAAAAAAGTAAAATAGTCGTTTTCTTCCTAGAGGCTTGGTTTGATCTCTGAATTTTTAAATTATCAACTTCAGTTCTTAAACAATAGATCTCATCCGAGCTTGCCACATGGCTAGCACACATACCAAATGTCATTCTTGTCCCTCACTTTCTCTTTTACCCATGGCTAGAGACACGGCGTCTCCTAGTCCATCATTCCTCCCTATCATCCCCATTTCTTCCCTCCGTGCCTTGTTTCATGGCAGACGTGAATTGTTGTATTTTTAGTAGCATTATCATTACCATTACAATTATCTTTCTAAAGAAGATGTTAACAATATTCATTTATTTATTTTGTTTGTCGGACAAATTAAACATGGACACTGACATTTAGATATCATTACACTTAAACAAAAAAATATAACTATTATACCTGTGTCCATTAAAATAGTTTAAGTTTGACCAAAGTTAAAATATTGCATTCGCATTTATGTCTTCAAATTAATTTATTACAAAAAATATATTTTCATGATTGGTTTAATAATGCTTATTTATGTCATAAATGCTAGTGTTCTTTCTATAAATTTAAAATATATAATTCCTTTAAAAAATAAAATTATATTTTTTTTGGAGGAGGAGGGGGATGGAGAACTAGTTGCAATACTTTGTCTATTTATTCTTCCATGTTTGTTCAGATTTGTGGTAGTACTAGAATATTGTATGCCACTATAGCATGCACTGCAGTATGCCACTCGTATATTAGTATATTACTCCTCTAGAACTAGCCATGTTTGACGTGACCATAGCTCGTAGCCGAGGTTGAATCAAGCAAAAAATGTAACGAGCTATGCAACCGCCATGAGATAAGACAAGGAAAGACAAAAAGGGACCACAGGGAGGAAACAATGGACTAGGAGACGTCGTGAGTCTGGCCACAGGTAAAGGAGGGAGTGGAGTAGAAACGATATTCACATGTGCTGCTGGCTACGTGATGCGACATGAAGGGGTATGGACTGCAACTCCGTTATTTAAGGAGGGACCAAACTGAGCCCTGAGCAATAATTTAAGAATAATGGCTATTTTACCCCCCAAAAAAGTAGCCGTTCATTTTTCCTCTAATCTATAAAAATGATATTTTCCCTTCAACTTTTAAAATGGATTATTTTAATAGTTTTTGCTGATGATCCCATTAACTGTCTTATATGACACCATGTCAAAGTTTAAAGAGGTAATTTTAAATCAGCATCAACTAGGAAGACAAGTATATATTAAGAAAAAAATAGAGCACCGACTAGTAACAATTAGTAACCAATAGCTAGTAGTAGAAGGCCGATAAAAAAATGCCCAAAGTAGCATTAAATATGTTCAAACACAAACCATAAAATCATAAATAAAATCATAATGAGTTGGGAAACCGAATTCATTTGATAACTAATATAAATAAAGCGGTGCATGCACATCTCAGTCACCATCCAGTATTAATTGACCAAATAATAATAACAGAGGATACACAGCTAGTGAAGAGAGGAAACACTGCCTCATTTCCATGGCGGTAGAAACCGGAATGGCCAGCCAATCCACAGAAGCAAACTGGAATGTGTAACATGAACGGATCAAACATCTTCATGCAGATCACAGACGGAACGATAAAACAGACGAGACAGCTAAATTCCCTTCAAACATGCATCTCAAGCAATCAATAGTATACAAATACGAATGCGGTACGAGCTAAGTCCTTCCAAGTATATATATTTTTTATCGAAAGCGTGATTCATGCAGCACAAACCGGCTGCTCCATATAATCATTGACTTGAAAGGAAATTGACCAGTTCTTATTTAGGTTATATTGAAGAATTTGTTACATAAGCAGCACAGATGCAAATTAGGATATGATTCAATTTACCACTTTATATATGGAGCTGAGTCAGCTTTCTTTTTAGTTAAATGGCGAACGATGTATGTTCAAGAATAAAATGATGTATGCCATAAATATATTGCAAAAAAAAAAATGGTAGTAGTACCCCAAATATTGCTTCATCAAAAATAGGTTATCAAGTAGAATAAGATGGGAGGGAATCAAAGATTATAGGACGAATCATTGCAACTGTATATGGGAAACCTAGCATCATTCTCCCTTCTTTTGCGGCAACAAACTAGAAATCTTTTAGCACTTGAATCTGAGATGAAACACCTTCAAAGTGAGATCAAATATCAAACTGAAGAGTGCATACAAAGAAACATTGTCTTGCTAAGTGTAATGTGTCTTCACGACACTCCTAAAATAAATGAAAACAATTTGCATGTAAAAGCAATCTATGCTCCTCTGTCAGGCCAAAAGTCTACTAGGCTGCTACAAGTACAAGGTTCAAGTTACTATTCCCCAGCATAGATTAAAGCAATGGTCTGAAAACACCATGAATAATATCATGTAAGCAGCATGACCAGTCAGCTTTTGAGCTTAGCATAATAGAGATTTCAGTCAAAATGATTATGATATATGCACTGTCCAAAGCATAAAAAAGATACACCGTGGAAACAAAATCTAGCAGTCATTGATCACTACTAGCATATTTATAAGATGATTATCATTTTAGAAACACAAAGAGTAGAATGTTAAAACTGATCATTTGAATACCAAACATCAGAAGCGGTGCAAAAAGGCAACTGCATACACGATAACTTGCCCCAAGTCTCAATTGCTTCCTTGCAGTATTAATTGGAACAAAGATATACTAAGGAATACATCCAAACACCAGCTAAATGCACCTCCTAAATCCGGTTGAACATCCCAAAGACTATGCTACATGCAACCTTTTCATCAGTACTTACTGCCTAATAGCAAGCACCAACAGCGATTAATTTGATTAAAACATGGCTAATCTCTTTACATTATTGTTGGTTGCTCCTCCAGAAAATCAGTAGAAGCTCTGCCAGTGAGCACAGGCACATCCGCGAAATAAGGAACATAAGGGATAATCAGCTTACAACCATGTCCTAGAGTGCAGAGATCACACACTTCCTCACTATCCATGTCATATGACATCAGTTTCCAGTTGCAGCGGTGAACAAAGAAAACCAAATTGTGATCTGGGTGAATGGCGATTACATGTAAGTTACAGACTCCACAACTGATTTCTCCAAACAGGTGTGAACAACTCACGCTTTGCTTCAGGGCCCACTGCCCGGAACCATAGTCCTCAAGGACCCAAATTGATAGTCCAGTGATGTGTCGCGATGGCCTTCTTGCTTTTTATGTACCGTGATGCAATGCACGTGTCCTTGGGATTGACCAACAAAAACAGCAGCAGTAAATTCATTCATGTCTGGCCTGTGGATCACCCTACATTTCTTCCCTTGCGTGTCCACCACAGCTATCTGAATATCCTTTGTCTGTAATACCAGTTGTACGTAGACTGGAATATGCAGCATGCCATGAACATCCCCACAGCCCAAATCAGATGCTACCCTGCCAAATGCTATCCGTCCTCCCATTTCTTTCCATTCTCTAGTACTATTTCTCCAGACTCCAGTTTCAGATGAGAAAACGTGTACACTTTCCAATATCCTGCAACCGGTGTGCCATAACTGGAACAAGTGAAAGTGAGAGGAGACAGCCAGGTCAAAAATCAGAAAGCTTTTGATTAAATTTCCGAAATGGCAGAGGTGTCTCGTGGGACATGGAGCAGTTCCAGGGCCGGGCACGCACATCCATTGCTCAGTGGCAGGGTTGCACACGATGTACTCATATCTGCCACAATCTAAGTACCGCACAAAGAGGAGGAGCCCATTGTGGGCGCTCAAGAGCTTGATGTGCTCAATCCCAGGCAGCTTCGTGAGGAAGGAGAACGAGGCATCGACGAAAGGCACGGATTTCCCCGACAGGTTTATGAATCGCCAATCATTCGCGCCCCCGCCGCCGCCGACGAAGAAACCCTCTAGGGTTTGGGGGGACTTCCTGCGGCCGAGGCGATCGGCGATGAGGTGGCACCAGCCTTTGGAGACGCACTTGAACCGGAAAAGCGGCTTGGCGGGGAGGCGGGAGAGGATCTCCACGAGGGGGTCGTCGGGGAAGCCGTCGGCCGCCGCGCCCTTGGTCCTCTTGGGGCCGTCCATGGCTCTGATGACCAGTCCTGCTGATGACGGAGGACCTAGAGACGAGCTGAGGCCGTAAGGGGAACGGGATGAGCGGCCGGAGAGAGTATTGCAGCGCGGCGGAAGGGGCCGGGGAGCTTACCGGCCGCCGGAAACAATGGGGATCGTCCTCGTCCAGCACTCCAGCCTCCAGCGGGGCGGCGTCGCGCTTGGGTTCCAGTCTCCGGCGGAAGGGGTTTGGTTGGTGGGCCGGACAGGGCCTGCAAAACACCTGAGGCCGGGGGCCGGGCTCGCGGGGCATATTCCATAGAAGTCCTTTTATCCGCCTCATGTTTCATTATTCGATTTTTTCCTCTCATCCATATAAAATGAGTCTGTCTATTGCACAATCAATTGTTTTGTAGCAACTTGACACTCGATTGTTGGAAGGCAACAAAACAATCGATTTCTGTCCTTATGCACATTTGATTGTAATTGGTCCAATTAGCAATCGATTGTTCACAGCCAATAAAACAATCAAATTCTGTTTTCTATAGGAATCATGTGTTTTCTAGCATTGTGACACACGATTCTTGGCATGCAACACAACTCAACTGAATGCAACCCACTAACCAGCCTACAGAGCACATAACTAAAATGTGACACAACATGCCACCTGATTCATACATAGAGCCCATAAAAAAAATACTAGACCCAAAATCTAAAGCCCAAAATACTAGAGTCTAGTCCATAGCAGTACACAACATAAGACTTGAAAAGGAAGCAAAGCAAAAGCAGACCAGATCTACTCTGCCCCCAACGCAGAGCAAGGCGGAACCATCAGCTCTACCGAAACACGAGCAGGGACCAAGCATCTGCTCTGCCAGGGACGAACAAGAAAAGGGAAGAAAAACTACAACTCCAAGACCAACAAGTAAGAATTCCAATCTTCTAGATGTCTAATTCTCTGCAGAAACAACAAAAAAGAACAGAAACTAGAAGTTCGGGTATTAAAATAGAACATGAAATCTATAATCTTAATAGAATTAAAGAAATTCAATAAGATTTTTAAACACATCACAAATACCCAGGAACACTCTATGCCTGAAAGATGAAACCCAATACAATTATCAACTTACATACTAACGGCATTAAAAAATTAAAGTAAAAATAAAAAGTGGGAATCAGACCTCGTGATCTAGATGGTCCACAATATGCACAATCGAACCTCCATCTTCACATAGGCGAACTAAATACCCACTTGCAAGCATCTTAACCCCTGAAAATTTATAGAGTCAAAACTTGATTCACAAAATAATAGGAGAATTCAATCAGCTCCTAAACGAAAAAAACAAAGTAAAAGAGATATCACAGATAAAAGCATGAACCTTGAGCTCGAACTTGAGACCACCATGAATCTTACACAGATTTCACGTTCATTAAAATTTCACAAATTGCACATGCTCATAACTAAAATTGCAATTCTCTATGCTCGCAATTTACATTATTGGTTATTGCAATAAATTAACTCACTTGCTCCTAAGTTATCGAATAACTCACTGTGTAAATCGAGAACTATTAAGGTTTAATTAAACAACTGTAGAGGACATTTTTTGGACAAAAACAAAAATAGTGCAATGGTATCTCTTACTCTGTCAAACACAAATCTAGGACCCTCACAAAAGACAGTGAGACATTTCATTGCATAGATCCATGTTTTTACATCAGCAACCTTTTCACTTACGCTTGAGAAAATGGCAACTCAAGCACATAACTAAGAATTAAATGGAAAAATATTTCAAACATGTTTAAAAACGGTAAGTATGACCAATAGATCAATAGCAATAGGTATGCAACCAAACATAATGCATCTTATATGAGCAGACAACACTAGAACATTAAAAATCTTTAGTGAACCAACTAGGATGGTTCAGCCTAGCTTCGCTCAAGCTTTAGATCCAAACAGTCTGCATTCACACACAACATAAGGGCAAATAGATGGCTTGCTGCTTCTTCTATATACATTCATGCAACTAATAAGCACAAACACAAATCACAGTCATACAGAGGACAAATTCTATCTATATATGCACAATCACAGAAGAAAAGTGACAATGTTTTTACTATATAAACACAGAGGACAACGTTTATGTGTGCAAACACAATCACAGAGGACAAGTGACAATTACAGAGGACAATGCCCTCCAAGCATGAAACCACAACAATCATAAATAGGAGACACACTCAATCGCCTTCTAGAGCCAGCTAATGGAAAGGCACACACACTCGCAGACACACACACACAAAGTGAAACAAAAGACAACAAATAAAAAGACAAGGTGTGTTAGCACAAATCAAAACTAACAAAAATAGAGATAGGGGTGAGAACCTACACAATAACAAAGCACAAGAGACAATTTTTTTCTAAGGAAGGACAAATAACAATATTTATTCTACTCAAGTACAATCACAAAACACAAGAGAATCTTTTTATTATGAATGGACAAACCACAATTTTTCCACTATACACTATAGATTAATATCCAGAACCACTTTTGCACTAGCTGTTCACATCAAACCTAGCTGCTGCTTCTCTCACACACACGAGAAATAGGTAAAAAGCAGCAGCAGCTACTGCACTCTCGCACAAAATATAGGTGAACGGATATCTGAATAGCAGTAGCAGCTTATGAAGTTCAGAAGAGAAAAGAACAACCAATTATTTGGTACTATAAATCCTTATTAGCAGCAACAAGACTACTCAAGTAGCAGCTCCAGCTGTGGCACAAGTGCAGAAGAGGAGGGCCTCTAATTGATGTTCAAGACAAAAGAAGCTCCTCTAGACTTACACATAATCTGGATCAGACACCCATAAGTATTTAACCAACTCTGACACAATTACAAGTATAAAACCAGCTCTAACAAAAAAGACAAATAGGACAATACACAAATAGATAAATTTTTTTTCTAAGAGGATAGGAAACAATATTTAACCAACTCTGACACAATTACAAGTATATAACCAGCTCTAACAAAAAAACAAATAAGACAATAGACAAATTGATAATTTTTTTCTAAGGAAGGACAGAAAACAATATTTATCCAACTCGACACAATAACAAGTATATAACCAACTCTCGACAAAATAACAAGTAAGACAATAGATAAATAAACAAAATTTTTTCTAAGGAAGGAGAGGAAACAATATTTATCCAACTCTGACAAAAAACAAGTATATAACCACCTCTGACAAAAAAACAAATAAGACAATAGACAAAGTGACAATTTTTTTTCTAAGGAAAGACAGGAAACAATATTTATCCAATCCTAAAACAATCACAAGTACTTAACTAACTCTAAGGAAAGACAGAAAACAATATTTAACCAACTCTATCACAATAATATTTATCCAACTCTGCAACAATCACAAATGACAAAAGTATTTAACCAAGTGTCTTGCACAATCACAAAAACCATATACGAAAGTCTAACAGACTGCAAAACAATTACATAAAACTAATCAAAGGATGACTGTTCATATGATCCAAACATAAGAACAAAAAATCAGGCTTCCTCTTGCAAGCTCTCATATAAAGCTGCTATTCTATTTGGATTCAGAACACCTTCTTTATAAAGTTGCAAAGAAAGTGGCCTGTAGCCTAGGACAAAGGACCTACCTAGATCTTCTGTGTAGACATAGTCATGACAACGCAGCATACATCCATGAATGCTAACCTGTACAAGGAGAGAGAAAAAAAATTCAGAAAAAAGCTAAGATGGTAAATGGGTATGGACGATTTCAAATTCCTAGTAGAACATATTGTATATGATCATAACTAAAATTGCAGGCCTTCAATTTTGCAATTTACATTATTGCTAATTGCAATAAATGCCTTCGCTCAAGATTTTATGAAATTTTAATAAACTGGTGGTTTATAAAAAAATGCGTTAAGATAATAAAAGTTTATGAAATCACAAGATCAAAATCTGGAATTGTCAGGAAATTCTAACACATGGACTAGAGCCTTAGTAGCAGCAAGAAAAGTGGTTAACAAGCAAGTTACAACTCTGAAAATAGACACAATATTCAGACTTACAGATATCCTACAACACAGCAATTAAGATTGCAGTAATGCAAGCACCCTATATGCTACAATTGCTCCATACAACTATACAATACTGTGCATAGAGTAAACCTAAAATCTCAAACCAAATTTGAGTAGCTGCTGGAGTTATAGACAACCAAATTTTGCTATGTGTGTGGATTACACAAGGATCAAGGATGAGAACTGAGCCTTAGTAGCAGCAAGAAGAGTGGTAAGCAGCCAAGTTAAAAAGCTCTAAAAATCGACAAAAAATTCAGACTACATGCTGCTCCTAATTATTCAGACTACATACTGAAAATTCAAAAATTACAAACAAGGATCAAATATAATACCCAATCCAAAAAATATTAATATAGGAAAAGCTCTGTTTATTCTACACAAAACTAATCATAACTGACACCAAGTTCTAAAAGCCACCATCAGATGGCCCATGTCTGTCTTCTACTAGTTGCAAAGCATGTATGCAATCCAGTCGAGTAGTCAAGGTAGTAGCTAAGATCTAGACAACTGAATTTCACTCTTGCACACATGGGCAACATATCAGTGGTACTCGAAAACAAATTACAGCAACTATCACAAATGAGGTGTGTGTGACACAAATCACAGGTAACAAAGATCTAGTGTGTGCTATCACAAATGACAACAAACAATTTTTTCTATGATAGGGCAAGGAAAAAATTTAGTGTGGGCTGCCAAGTCTCAAATTTCCACAAGACTAAACACCTACAAGGGAGAATATTTACTGAAAAAAGCAGAGGCAGAGAAACAAGCATGAGTGAAGCGACTAGACAGGTTCATTGGAAAAACATACATTTCAAGCGATTAATGAAACTCTCAGGGTGGAAAGAACTTCTAGAGAGCCTGATAGATTCATCGCATTCTCTTTTGGGGAGCAGTACAACAGCATCCTGTAGAAACACCTACAGAATCCTAAATTTTGTCATATAACACGTCACAGTGGAGACAAGATGCTAAATAATCTCATGATGACTGAACTAGAAACCTTACGAGGGCATGGATCTGTATGATTAGCTTTCCGAAGCTTCAATACAAGAGAAACAATGTGAATCATACATTGGAGTACGCAATTAAGAAAACATGTCCACAAATGAGGATTGGATAGCCAGCACCCTGTGCAAGCAAACACAGTTCAGTTCATAACTTACTTTGACGTCAAGTGGAATGGTACTGCAGTAGCCATAAAACAGCTGCAATGTCTAGCTTACCATAGTGTAGCTTTCCTTCTCACAATCTGGTTCTGGAGAGGGACAAAACCAACAATTTCCCTAGGACATAAAAAATGGAAGATGTGAACAATATTATTTAACATGGAAAGAAACTACTAGGATATCAAAGGATCAAAAATAAATAATGAAATTTGCAACGTTCAGTACCAAGATAGACTGAATAGAATCCTGAAAAATAAGAGGTTTAGCTTGATTTCTCCAGCCTTAGTATCTAAACAGAACAAGAATTGAATCAGTTCCAGGAATCACCTTGCTAATAATAATCTACGCTTCCTTCAGGGCTTAGTTATTTGAGGTCAGCTTATAAATAAAATTACAGAATCTATCTACAAACTACACTATATGCTCGATCAACCAAAGAGGTTCAGCTAATACACACAGATAGATTCAGGCAAATACAGATTGACTCAGGCAATGCAGTTCAGCTAATACAGTATAAGTTTCAGAGTTCAGAGGTATTCAGAGTTTATCAACAAATCAAGGAAGCTCAATAAGATCCAAATGAATCCTGCTGTTAGATTCCTCTCTAATCATTACAGCACCAAGACTACAACAAAAAAACAAAGCAGTCACTAGGCAGCCCTCTAGGTTCAAGTGAGTGAGCTTCTGCAATCATACGGAAAGAATAAGCATACTTGTAAAACTTTAAATTGACTTACAGGCTACACCATAGTTAAACAGAGGTCATAAATATCAATATTCAATATACATTAAAAACCTAAATAAAGTACAAAACAAAGGAATACAATGACAAACAACAGATGAGCATGTCCGATTACGTATGCACATGACTGATGCCAACAAGTCATCACTTGCCTCCATCTCTGGGACAGGGAGGCATGAATTTAATTCAGAGTTTCTCAAGCATGTTCATGGTAGGCTAAACCAAGGTACAGAGTTCAGGTATCCAGAGCTAACAATAACTACACATGGCCAACATCTCACTCAAATCTTAACAACATAATAAATCCTGAAATTCTGATCTACAGCAATAGAAAAAGGTCTAGACACCATACATGATACAGGGTATCACGCCTATAAGCTTCACATGAACAAGGCCTTGTGTTCATGAACAAAAAAAAAGAAAAAATTGAACACAGGAAACAAGTATTGTCCCCTGCTGGCCTGCAGCTCACGGAAGTACAGAATCATGCATTGTTCTCGTAAAATATACTATGGAAATCTCATAACCAAACAAGGTATACATACACATCCAAAACAAAAGCAATAATGCCAATCTCACTCGCACAGCCAGCATAGGAACTCACTCCCTCTCTGCCTTATCCATCGCCCACCCTCTGTTCATCATGCTGCTAGAGATCCGCTGCTCAAATCCACCACCATGGGTGGGGTATCTCACCATCAATCAGCTCTCAGCTACTCCCACAGTTACCCTCAAGCTACACATGATATTTCCCCCTCCGATCTAGCCTTCTAGTGCTGGCTATTTGGGGATCCTAGTTGTTCTGATATGCACAAGGTCGTGCCAGCGCTGCACGCTCAGGGGCACGGCTCCACTCCGTGGCAGCCAGCAGTGGCCGCCGGGCTAAGACGGCGGGCGCAGCATTCGCAACAGCGGCCGCCTGGCAAGGACGCGAGGGATGCAGCAAGCAACAGCCCACGACGGGGAAGAAGAGGATGGGAAGCGCAATCGAATACACGCCTTCGGCAGCCCGTGCGTGGAAGAAGAGATCGGGGAATCACGAGCTCGCCGGCGCAATCGAGTCGTCGCCGGCGAAATCGCCTTCGCCGTGCGTCGCTAGACAGAGAGCAGCGGGGAAGACACGGAAGGGGATGAGACGAGAGGAAACAGACAGGCGCGACTCCCGAGTTCAAACAGTAACAAATATGGCCCACATGTCGGAGAAACAACAAACAGAACAAAGCCGACGCCACGATCACAATCCAACGCACGGAAATTCGTGTGTCAACACGCATGTAAACAATCGATTGTCATATAGCCTTTTCTGTATAAAATCGATAGTTTTATCCTTTCATTTAACTTTTAAAAGCATTTGTTTTAGAATTTTTCCTGACTTAGAACTACATTAACCATCTGAAATGACATGGCATCAATCGCGAGGGGTGTAAATAAGGCTAAGTTCAAAGTATAAGAGGTAAATTAGAAAAAGATATTTCTAAAATATTATCCCTAATTCATTAAAAATATTTTTTAGATTAGATAAAGATATTTATAAAATATTATCTAAAATTCGTTAAAAATATTTTTCTAGAAATTATACAAATATTTTACAAAAAGTCAAACGTTTTATGCCAACAAGTCATAAAAAAGATACATATATAGCGCCAACCTCAGACAACTATACAATCCATGAAGGCAGAGAATGATTGGAGTGATAATACTGCTGCATGTCCGTCCAACAGAGCTGATGTAGGTGTTTTTCTTAATTCCTGGTGCAGGTACGCAGCTAACCCTCTGCTTGTTATGTACATCTCTGAATTCTGTGTTTTAGTTCTTAAAATAAATGAAAATAATTTGCATGTAAAAGCAATCTCTGCATCTATCAGGCCAAAAGTCTACTAGGCTGCTACAAGTACAGGTTTCAAGTTACTATTCCCTAGCATAGATTAAAGCAATGGTCTGAAAAACTATGAATATCATGTACTCCCGCCGTCACTTTTTAAGTGTCGCCGTGGGATGCGTGCCATAAGTTTGACTTGATTTAAAAAAAAAATATGTATAATATTTATATCTTCAAATAATTTTGTTAAAAAACTAGATCCAAAGATCTTTCCGATGATACTAATTATGATATTAATCGATGATATTTATTATTTATTAAAATTGCCGACATTTGCTTCTCGGGAAGCGAAGCGACAGTTATTTAGGGACGGAGGGAGTACGCAGCATCACCAGGCAGCTTTGCGCTAAGCATAATGGAGCTTTCAGTCAAAATGCTTCTGATATATGCACTGTCCACAGCATACAGAAGATACACCGTGGAAACAAAATCTAGCAGTCATTGATCACTCACTAGCATATTTATAAGATGATTACCATTCTAGACTAGAAACACAAAGCGTAGAATATTAAAACTGATAATTTGAATACCAAACGCCAGATGCAGTGCAATAAGGCAATCGAATACACGATAACCTGCCCCAGGTCTCAATTGCTTCCTTGCAGTATTAATTGGACGGAAAACACACTAAGACCATCCGCACTGGTGTCCAGAATCGCATCCGGGATGCGATTTTGGCGGACGGAATCGCCGCAGCGGCGTCCGGAATCG
Source organism: Chrysopogon serrulatus (assembly GCA_015844335.1). NCBI lineage: Eukaryota > Viridiplantae > Streptophyta > Magnoliopsida > Poales > Poaceae > Chrysopogon > Chrysopogon serrulatus. The sequence goes on from JADLZL010002386.1 coordinate 723,628, forward strand.
GGCGAGCCGCCCGCCATGCTCGGGCGCGGTAGCGCTCGTCTCGGGGCGCGCTGCGTGGCGCGGGCCCCACGCTGCGTCAGGCGTCCGCCCGTCGTGGCGGGAAGGAGAGAGAAGGGAGAGAGGGAGGGGGGAGAGAGAGGAAGGGGAGCCGCCGTCGCCGGGGCCGGAGCGGGCCGCCCGAGGCCGGGGCGGCGGCGCCCATGCGCCATGGCCGCCTCGGCCCGCCCGGCGTCTCGTCTTGCCGCCGGCGTCTCGCCATGGCCGCCGCCGGCCCGCCCAGCGGGCTCGCTTGGTGGTGCGCGGGCAGCGGAGCGCGCGCCGGCCGCTGGGCGCTGGCGGCACCGGCGCCGCCCGAAGCGCCGGCCGCTGCGGCGGGAAGGCGGAGGGCCGGGCGAAGCGCCGCCGGCCGCCCGGGCGCAGCGCGGCCGCCGGGAGCCCGCTTGCGCTAGGGAGGGAGGGAGGGAGGGCCGCCGGCTCATTTGGAGAGAGAGAGTGGGGAAGGAGGAAGGGAGGGAGGCGTCGGGTGAGAGAGACAAAGAGAGAGAATGGGGAGGGAGGAAGGGAAAAAAGGAAAAAAAGTGATGTGTGGGTCCCACGTGATGTAGAGTAGAACTATAAAGGATGGATCAGTGCGGGAGAAAGCGATATAGAGAAGAGAATCTCACTGACTAGGATGAAATATTCCTTTTAGAGGATGGATTTAAAGGATAATGAGTGCGAATAGCCTAAGGAATACATCCAAACACCAGCGAAATGCACCTCCTAATACCGGTTGAACATCCCAAGGAGTATGCTCTACAGGCAACTATTTCATCAGTACCTACTGCCTAATAGCAAGCACCAACAGTGATTAATTTGATTAAAACATTGCTAATCTCTTTACACCATTGTCGGTTTCCCCTCCAGAAAATCAGTTGAAGCTCTGCCACTGAGCAGTACTAGTTCGTTTTTTTCTCTTAAAAAAGGTAAAATAGTCGTTTTCTTCCTAGAGGATTGGTTTGATCTCTGAATTTTTAAATTATCAACTTCAGTTCTTAAACAATAGATCTCATCCAAGCTTGCCACATGGCTAGCACACATACCAAATGTCATTCTTTTCCCTCACTTTCTCTTTTACCCATGGCTAGACACGGCGTCTCCTAGTCCATCATTCCTCCCTCATCCCCATTTCTTCCCTCCGTGCCTTGTTTCATGGCAGACGTGAATTGTTGTATTTCTAGTAGCATTATTATTACCATTACTATTATCTTTTTAAAGAAGATGTTAACAATATTCATTTATTTATTTTGTTTATCAGACAAATTAAACATGGACACTGAAATTTAAATATCATTACACTTAAACAAAAAATATAACTATTATACCTGTGTCCATTAAAATAGTTTAAGTTTGACCAAAGTTAAAATATTGCATTCGCATTTATGTCTTCAAATTAATTTATTACAAAAAAAATATATTTAATGATTGGTTTAATAATGCTTATTTATGTCATAAATGCTAGTGTTCTTTCTATAAATTTAAAATATATAATTCCTTTAAAAAATAAAATTATATTTTTTTGGAGGAGGAGGGGGATGGAGAACTAGTGGCAATACTTTGTCTATTTCTTCTTCCATGTTTGTTCAGATTTGTGGTAGTACTAGAATATTGTATGCCACTATAGCATGCACTGCAGTATGCCACTCGTATATTACTCCTCTAGAACTAGCCATGTTTGACGTGACCATAGCTCGTAGCTGAGGTTGAATCCAAGCAAAAAATGTAACGAAATATGCAACCGCTATGAGATAAGACAAGAAAAGACAAAAGGGTACCACAGGGAGGAAACAATGGACTAGGAGACGTCGTGAGTCTCGCCACTGGTAAAGGAGGGGAGTGGAGTAGAAACGATACTTCACGTGTGCTGCTGGCTACATGATGCGACATGAAGAGGTATGGACTGCAACTCCATTATTTAAGGACTAAAATAAACAATTTAAAAGGAACTAAACTGAACCCTGAGCAATAATTTAAGAATAATGGCTATTTACCCCCAAAAAAAGTAGCTGTTCGTTTTTCCTCTAATCTATAAAAATGATATTTTCCCTTCAACTTTTAAAATGGATTATTTTAATAGTTTTTGTTGATGATCCCATTAACTGTCTTATATGACACCATGTCAAAGTTTAAAGAGGTAATTTTAAATCAGCATCAACTAGGAAGACAAGTATATATTAAGAAAAAAAATAGAGCACCGACTAGTAACAATTAGTAACCAATAGCTAGTAGTAGAAGGCCGATAAAAAATGCCCTAAGTAGCATTAAGTATGTTCGAACACAAACCATGAAATCATAAATAAAATCATAATGAGTTGGGAAACCATAAAAGCGGTGCATGCACATCTCAGTCACCTTCCAGTATTAATTGACCAAATAATAATAACAGAGGATACACAGCTAGTGAAGAGAGGAAACACTGCCTCATTTCCATGGTAGTAGAAACCGGAATGGCCAGCCAATCCACAGAAGCAAACTGGAATGTGTAACATGAACGGATCAAACATCTTCATGCAGATCACAGACGGAACGATAAAACAGACGAGACAGCTAAATTCCCTTCAAACATGCATCTCAAACAATCAATAGTATACAAATACGAATGCGGTACGAGCTAAGTCCTTCCAAGTATATATATTTTTTATCGAAAGCGTGATTCATGCAGCACAAACCGGCTGCACCATATAATCATTGACTTGAAAGGAAATTGACCAGTTCTTATTTAGGTTATATTGAAGAATTTGTTACATAAGCAGCGCAGATGCAAATTAGGATATGATTCCATTTACCACTTTATATATGGAGCTGAGTCAAGTTAGAAATCGTTTTGCAATGCATTCAGTTTAAATTGAGGCTAACCAAGGTGAAGCTAAAATGCTAAATTTATAACTTAAGTGCACAGTGCCATAGGTATTTAATGTGCCAGATGGTGTCAAAAGGTCATATTTGTTCCAACTTATGAGCAATCAGGTTAATTCAAAGGTAAAAACAGGAACGTAAGCAGCTTTCTTTAGTTAAATGGCGAACGATGTATGTTCAAGAATAAAATGATGTATGCCATAAATATATTGCAAAGAAAAATGGTAGTAGTACCCCAAATATTGCTTCATCAAAAATAGGTTATCAAGTAGAATAAGATGGGAGGGAATCGAAGATTATAGGACGAATCATTGCAACTGTATATGGGAAACCTAGCATCATTCTCCCTTCTTTTTGCGGCAACAAACTAGAAATCTTTTTAGCACTTGAATCTGAGATGAAACACCTTCAAAGTGAGATTAAATATCAAACTGAAGAGTGCATACAAAGAAACATTGTCTTGCTAAGTGTAATGTGTCTTCACGACACTCCTAAAATAAATGAAAACAATTTGCATGTAAAAGCAATCTATGCTCCTCTGTCCGGCCAAAAGTCTACTAGGCTGCTACAAGTACAAGGTTCAAGTTACTATTCCCCAGCATAGATTAAAGCAATGATAATATCATGTAAGCAGCATCACCAGTCAGCTTTTGAGCTTAGCATAATATAGATTTCAGTCAAAATGATTATGATATATGCACTGTCCAAAGCATACAAAAGATACACCGTGGAAACAAAATCTAGCAGTCATTGATCACTCACTAGCATATTTATAAGATGATTATCATTCTAGAAACACAAAGAGTAGAATGTTAAAACTGATAATTTGAATACCAAACATCAGAAGCGGTGCAAAAAGGCAACTGCATACACGATAACTTGCCCCAAGTCTCAATTGCTTCCTTGCAGTATTAATTGGACCAAAGATACACTAAGGAATACATCCAAACACCAGCTAAATGCACCTCCTAAATCCGGTTGAACATCCCAAGGACTATGCTACATGCAACCTTTTCATCAGTACTTACTGCCTAATAGCAAGCACCAACAGCGATTAATTTGATTGAAACATTGCTAATCTCTTTACATTATTGTTGGTTGCTCCTCCAGAAAATCAGTTGAAGCTCTGCCAGTGAGCACAGGCACATCCGCGAAATAAGGAACATAAGGGATAATCAGCTTACAACCATGTCCTAGAGTGCAGAGATCACACACTTCCTCACTATCCATGTCATATGACATCAGTTTCCAGTTGCAGCGGTGAACAAAGAAAACCAAACTGCGATCTGGGTGAATGGCGATTACATGTAAGTTACAGACTCCACAACTGATTTCTCCAAACAGGTGTGAACAACTCACGTTTTGCTTCAGGACCCACTGCCCGGAACCATAGTCTTCAAGGACCCAAATTGATAGTCCAGTGATGTTGTCACGATGGCCTTCTTGCTTTTTATGTACCGTGATGCAATGCAGGTGTCCTTGGGATTGACCAACAAAAACAGCAGCAGTAAATTCATTCATGTCTGGCCTGTGGATCACCCTACATTTCTTCCCTTGCGTGTCCACCACAGCTACCTGAATATCCTTTGTCTGTAATACCAGTTTTACGCAGACTGGAACATGCAGCATACCATGAACATCCCCACAGCCCAAATTAGATGCTACCCTGCCAAATGCTATCGGTCCTCCCATTTCTTTCCATTCTCTAGTACTATTTCTCCAGACTCCAGTTTCAGATGAGAAAACGTGTACACTTCCCAATATCCTGGCACCGTTGTGCCAGAACTGGAACAGGTGAAAGTGAGAGGAGACAGCCAGGTCAAAAATCAGAAAGCTTTTGATTAAATTTCCGAAATGGCAGAGGTGTCTCGTGGGACATGGAGCAGTTCCAGGGCCGGGCACGCACATCCATTGCTCAGTGGCAGGGTTGCACACGATGTACTCGTATCTGCCACAATCTAAGTACCGCACAAAGAGGAGGAGCCCATTGTGGGCGCTTAAGAGCTTGATGTGCTTAATCCCAGGCAGCTTCGTGAGGAAGGAGAACGAGGCATCGACGAGAGGCACGGATTTCCCGGACAGGTTGATGAATCGCCAATCATTCGTGCCACCGCCGCCGCCGACGAAGAAGCCCTCTAGGGTTTTGGGGAACTTCCTGCTGCGGCCGAGGCGATCGGCGATGAGGTGGCACCAGCCTTTGGAGACGCAATTGAACCGGAAAAGCGGCTTGGCGGGGAGGCGGGAGAGGATCTCCACGAGGGGGTCGTCGGGGAAGCCGTCGGCCGCCGCGCCCTTGGTCCTCTTAGGGCAGCCGTCCATGGCTCTGATGACCAGTCCTGCTGATGACGGATGACCTAGAGACGAGCTGAGGCCGTAAGGGGAACGGGATGAGCGGCCGGAGAGAGAATTGCAGCGCGGCGGAAGGGGCCGGGGAGCTTACCGGCCGCCGGAGACAATGGGGATCGTCCTCGTCCAGCCTCCAGCGGGGGCGGCGTCGCGCTTTGGGTTCAGTCTCCGGCGGAAGGGGTTTGGTTGGTGGGCCGGACAGGGCCTGCAAAACACCTGAGGCCAGGGGGCCGGGCTCGCGGGGCATACTCCATAGATCTCACTTTATCCGCCTCAGGTTTCATTATTCGATTTTTTTCTCTCATCTATATAAAATCGATAGTTTTATCCTTTCATTTGTAACTTCTAAAAAGCATTTGTTTTAGAATTTTTGCTGGCTTAGAACTATATTAACCATCTGAAATGACATGACATCAATCACGAGGGATGTAATTAAGGCTAAGTTCAAAGTATAAGAGGTAAATTAGATAAAGATATTTCTAAAATATTATCCCTAATTCATTAAAAATATTTTTTAGATTAGATAAAGATATTTATAAAATATTATCTAAAATTCGCTGAAAATACTTTTCTATAAATTATACAAATATTATTTATGTAAAAGTAATGCAATTAAAAATCCTAAAATCTAGCTTAATCTTATAAAATTCATACAAATTTTGTTTGAGCTTGAAAAATATGAGATAGTTTAAGTTTTTTTTAAGAACAATTTCTATCTTAGTTTAAAATTATTTAAATATTGAAAAATTATTTGATGTTCATTTGCTACTAAAATTTCTTATTATCTATTATAATTATTCAGTGGCGATCGACTATGTACAAGCACCAGTGGCGCATTGTTAGGACCAAGTGGGTCCTGGACCATGCCCTCGATGAAGTTTGATTTAGCTTGCGTGGCTCTATGCACCCTTCTGCACATATGCGTGCAACTCCTGTTTAGTATTTTTTTTAACAAACTAATGCATTTAATTAAAATTTAATACAATGAATTATGGAGTCTCATGTGACAGAAAAAATCTAGATGGTAGCATACACGGCATTTTTATTGTCATCAACGTCACCTGAGCGTCAATATGGACTAATTTAATGGGTAATGAGTACTAGCAAATAAACACCAAAATAAGTACATAAAGATTCAAATAATTTTAAGTAGTAACCATAAGATAAAGCATGATTTTAAAAGAAGAAAATTCTAAAACTAGTTTCATATTTTTTCGAGCAAAAACAATTTTTTATGAACATATTTTTTTGATCAAAAACATTTTTTATGAATTTTCTAAGACTAAACTGTATTTTAGGATTTTTAACTGCATTACTTTCCCATGCAAAGTATATGGATAAATTTTAGAAAAAATATTTTTTGGATATTTCCTATAATTTTTTTTGTCTGGTTTACTTTTCTGATTTTTTTAACTTGTCGAATTTGCACCCAGCATGGCTGACATGGTGCGACCTAGGACGAGCGACATGGCGTCACATCAGGTTTAGAAAACTGCATGCAAAAAAATAAATAATGCCTCTAGTCATAAAAATATGGTTTATTACAAGATTTTAAAAAACCTTACAAAGTAACAAACCAGACATAAAATTTTAAATCATTTTGTTCTATAATGTAAAATAATGTAAATTTATATTTGTAGAATAGAATTGAAAAGGACTTAAAGAACATTTTGCTCTAAATTACTACTTCCTGATATCTTAAATTTTAAATACTTGCATTCAAGAAATCTTCTTGAACTGGAGCGGATGTCAAATAAATTTTGCGAGCATTCTTTCAAACAGGCCTATCTGAGAAAGCTTGCTGCTACAGCAGCCGCACAGGCTAATATAAGGGAAATCGAATACAAGCACGAAACATTGTATGTAATAACCTGACAGCATTATAAGTTTATAACACTAAGGATATGCAACAATTTGATCTCTGAAAGGCTGAAACGTGTAAGAGTGCACAATGTTCAGAGGATTTCAGTCAGGCCACAAATAGTAGACGATGTTTCACAAGCATTATTGACCAATAGGCAATCACGCCCAGCACCAAGGTCTTGACTCTTAGGGTGCAAGCAAGTGCAACGACTCCTTAGCTGCCCCCTAGTCTTCTTCTTGATTATCTTGCAAACGATGTGATGATCCTAAATGAATAAAGCTTGCCTCAAGGTTTAAAAAAAAAGTGCAATAACTCCTTAGCTGCACTGTGATGCATGTAAAATTCCAATCGTGTTTCTGGTCTAGAGAAGCTTGATAAAATTCCAATCGTGTTTCTGCAATAACTCCTTAACTGTTCATGTCTCCTTCCTAACCACACTAAGATTGATGCCCCCTTGACTAACCAATAAACTACAGCAGCATATGTATCAAGGTTTCTTTGAGCTTCCTGACCCAAGCAAAACAAGTGTAAATTTTTTGCAAGGATATTCTTGATTTCCACCATTATCAGAGCATTCTGTCCAGCCCCATATGTTGAATTGGACTAATCGCCAAAGTCGTGTTCCTTGATTAGGAGATTGACTGTTAAAATTGTAAGCTTTTTTTTTTCTCCTAACCTAGGCCTCACATTTATACATATTAGAAGCAAGGTCGTGAAAACCTCAATTCTTTCAGATGACTTAACGATTCCCTATGTGTGAAGGAGCTTGATTCATGATTCTACTAGATAGAATATATGCTTCTAGTATTTTTCATATTTAAGATCCTATGGTTGTGATCCTACTTAATGACATCTGATCTGATTTAGGATCACAATGGTAATCTCTGGCAGATTTGTAGTGCAACTAAGTAACTACTGATGAATCAATAAGATTGCTACCATAAAGCTAAATTTCCTCTCTTATACACATCAGATCAATGCTGCTTTTTTCTCTAGCTGAATTTTCAAGGTTTTACTATCTCTGATGGTATAGTTGGCTTAGATATTGTCATTCTTTATTTCACTGTTATGCATCCAAGAAGATTATTCATTTGTGCAGGTATTTGTAATGGAACACAGATAAACAAGCCTGATATAAAAACCTGACAGTCTAAAAAGCCTGATATAAAAACCTGACAGTCTAAAACCATGAAACAAACTGTCTGTAACTAGATCAAACTGAATCATAAAAGCCTGCTACATCAAACTGAATGACCAAACTGAGATTGTCTGATGGACAAATTGAAGATTTGTTTCATGGCCAAACTGAACACATTCCAGCCTAAAACTAAATTGAGAATGTAACTAACGATGAATGCCTGAAACTATGCATGACTGGACTTCAATAGATCTATGTATAAAGTATAAACCAGTTCATGCAGATGACCTGATTTTTGTTGACTGAATGCCTGGGTTGACTGGTTGGCAATCACCTGAATCGGTATCACCCTGCCTGCCGGTCACCTATTGCAAGATAATTTACAGGAGATGTGAATTGAGACAAAGCCTGCACAGACGACGGTGAAGACTTATTGGCTGCTGACAACAACTGATAAAACTGACAGTGATCCGGGTAAACAAGACTCACAGCGACGAACAGGGATGGGCTCATTCTGGCATCCATGATTTCGATAGAGCACACTGAGCACAGGGCAGAGCACCGTGGGCCACTTGGGGCCGCGTTAGACTCATAGTGAGCATTGTCGGCAGAAAGAGGAAGGCACGTTGAGTTGGTCAGTGCGTGGTGTTGTGGAGCTCGCTGCTGGATCACTGTACGCCACTGTGTTCGTCGGCCAAATCGACAGTGGCTGTGATGCACTTGAGCTCCTCAGCCGCCAAATTCAACCAGGACTAAAATTTACAAAGACAAGAAGACCCACCAGATAAATACTACTGGAAGTTAAAAAAAAAAAGATAAATACTACTGGGTAGATAGGAAACCATAGCTTAACTTCTCCAGACTGATGAAACTTCCAGAACTTCTTCATGTACAATTAAGCACAACATAACACATCCTAATAGCAGTTGACTCTGATAAAATTAAGGAACGGTAAAATCAGAAGCAAATTAAGGTGCTTTAAATTTACCAGCCACACACATGAAAACTGAATGAAATGTCAAACTGCACTACCGCAGGCTAAGGGAAGTGAGGACAGGATAACCATGAGTGCACGACAGCATCATGGTGAGGGCCTAACTTTGCTTAACCTTTTTGACAATGGCTTGCTGTCCTTGAGTTATCGGTAACTATTCCGTCCGTTCATCTTTACTTGCTCATTGTCGTTGATATGCTTTCACTGGGTTCCTTAGCTTAGTTCTGGAACCAAGAACAAGGTAGACTTGCTTTCCCAAATGTATGAACTGACTCCTGGTGCAACAACCTCTAAAGATTTGAGCAAAAGTACCACATTGAAACAGTGACAAGAAGCAGACAATTTAGTCTATACACGTCTTAAAATCAGATGACTTCATCATAACACTAAGGGCCAGGTCTTCTTGAACTCAAGAATACAAAAACAAAATCGAGTTTCGTCAGCAAACAAATAAAGGCTATTGCTCTAAACACAAATAAAGGTTAAAGATGTGGATACAAAGAAGCCCTTATTGCAAGGACTCCCCTCATTCGTACTCAACAAAAGTTCAGACTTGCAGAATCCTGACACTAAAATTTATAGTGGCAAGAAGATCATATACATACTACAGGGTAGATTAGAAACCATAGCTTAACTTCTCAAGAATGATGACACTTCCAAATCACCTCAGCACAACATAACACGCCCTAGTTAAGATTAAGACTCTGTTTTCCTCTTTTGGTCATCTTCAAGTTGAGTTCCATCCCAATGGCAGTCCTTCCAATCTGAAATAACACTCACAAAAATTATATTTTCTGTGATAGTTTCAGCCTTTATCTCCCTTGCCCAACAGAACGCCTTCACAGTAGCTACCAGTCAAAGTGTTATAGGTAGCAACATCAGGTTTCAAGCCGATAGAGATCATGCCATTAATTAAAGTATTAAACGTAACAGCATTGGGCTTCAGGCCAATCAAGAGCATATCATCAAGGAGCTTCATCACTTTGTTCACTTTACCAGCTAAGAAATACCCATGAATCATAGTATTATACGAGACAACATCAGGTTTTACACCTGCACGCGGCATCAAATCAAAGAGCTTTTGGGCCTCTATAACCTTTCCTTCTTTGAATAGTCCGTCCATCATTGAATTGAAGACAGTGACACTAGGAGGAATGCCTCTATCCATCATCTCATAAAATAGTTCCTCAGCCTTCTCCCATTTGCCGTGCACAGAAAAACCATGAATTAGAGTACTATAAATTATGATACAAGGAGACAATCCATAATCAATCATCTGATAGAAATGTGACATTGCATCATCCAGCCGACCTATCCTGCAAAGCCCATCAATTATCGTCCCATAGCTGACTATGTCTGGCATCAATCCTTGTTGACGCATTTTGTGAAAAGTAAGCATTGCCGCATCTAACATTCCACATTTACTGTATGCATAGGTCTGTATGTTGAAGATATGATGGTTAGGTTGGATTCTGCTTCGCACCATCAAATCCATGAGATTATTCATTTCAATGACATTTCCTTTGGTAGCATACCCATGAAGCAGACTTCCGTATGTCGCGACATTGGGGTTTTCACCGCTCTGAATCATAGAATCAAAAATCTCTCTAGCTTCTGTGCACCCCTCAGATTTACAAAGACAGTCTATCAACATATTATAAGTAACAACATTTGGTCGTTGTCCATCTCTGGACATCGCTTTGAGAATTCTGACTGCGTCTTTCCACTGTCCTAAAGAGAGGTATCCATGCAGCAGACTGGTATATGTAGTGCAGTCAGGCATAACATGTTTGTCAAACATCTGCTGAAGGACCTCCTCGGCCTTGTCCATTGCTTGAACCTTGCATAGGCCATTGATGATTGAGCTGTAGGTCACAACATCTGGCAGGATTCCACGATCAAGCATGTCACCAAACAGAGTGTAAGCTTTCCCCACCTCACCCTCTTTAAACAAGCCATGTATTACCGTACTATACGACACCATATCAGGTGGGCAATGGTCTCCATCCTCAGCCATCATGTGGATCAGCTCGACAGCCTCTTCACACTTCTTCTCATCACAGAGCCCCACGAGAAGAGTGTTGTAACAGAAGACATCGGGGGTGCAGCAGAGCTCAGGCATCCGTCGCAGCACGATATTCATTGCGTCACTGGTCCTCTTCTCAGCACAAAGGGTCCTGAGCATGGGCGTGAAGGTGATGGCATCTGGCCTCAGCCCCGTCTTAATGATTTGGCCCAATGCGGCGAAAGCGAGGTTCAAGCAGCCCGCGCCGCAACAGCAGCTGATGAGGATGTTGTAGGTAGCTGTGGTCGGAGCAACCTTCTTGGCGCCCGCTCGGGCCATGCGGTTGAACAGGGACACGGCGAGGGCACGGCAGAGGAGACCGGGGCGCGAGCGACGGTGGTGAGGAGCTGGGTGAGGGCGTAAACGGAGCCTTGCCTCGCTTGGGGAAGCAACTCGTCGAAGTCGAACAGATCGAGCGCGTCCTCGGGGCCGAGGTCTCCCGAGCGGAAACACGCTCCGATGAAGCGCTCCAGCTCCCAGGACGGGCGGCGGTCGTCCCTCCACCGGCGTGGCACGTTCCCCGCTGCCGAACCGGCCGGCGGTGCGGAACGCATTCGGATCGACGGGAGCACCTCGTCGCAGAGCTGGCGCGCGGCCTCGGCGCTGAGGCTTCCCGAGCGGAGCCGCCGCCCGATGATCCGCTTCAGCTTCTTCAGCCAAGGCGGGCGCGTCCGGCTCGACATGGTCCGCGCCGGCGGTGGGATCCACACCTCGTTCCTCCGATTCGGTGGAAAAATCAGATCGCGCTGGGTTGGTCCGCGCTCCGCGCTCCGCAGCCCGCACAGCGCCGCGGCGGCGGCGGCGGCGTACGCTGCGTGTTGGCTGATCACGTGCTCTAGAGTTGGGGACGACTCTGGCTCTCTGCGAGTGGGGCATATGGCGGCTCGTATCATCGTCGTATGGTACCAATAGTACACGTATGTGATGTGTAAACCTGCCTTGAAAAGTTCTTGTGTAGAACATGTACAATTCCAAGTCGTCTAACGCTTATAATATTATTTATTATTGGATGCAAGAAAAGAAAAGAATTCAATTATAGAACGACGTTTTGTGTCTTGATATTTTTATTCCAATTCATCATGAGAAAATTCTCAGTATTCTTGGGGATGATTATAGGTCTTGTGTTCCATTTCCATAAATGATCTCTCTGTTCCTCACATGCAAGCATAGTTAAACTGTGGAAAAAGTCTACTTAACCCCCAAACTATTAAGTGCGGTCTACTTTACCTCTGAAATATGAAATAGTCTATTTTACCCCCCTTAACTTTTCAAAACCATCTATTTTACCTTCTAGGAGGTTTTTAACGTGATTTTGCTACAGTAAAACCGGTTTTCTCTTTTTTATTTATTTTTGCTGAATCTTTGAAAAATCATAGTAAATCATAGAAAAATCATAAAATAGAAAATTCAATTTTATTGGACTCCACATAAGTATATCTACACAGTGAACATATAATATGATATGCTTTAGTACAAAGTTTTTGCTACAAAAAATTTAGATTTGTTCACTTTGTAAACCTACAATAAAAAACTTTGTACTAATAAAGCATATCATATTATATATTCACTGTGTAGATATACTCATGTGCAGTTTAATAAAATTGGATTTTCTATTTTATAATTTTTCTATGATTTATTATGATTTTTCAAATATTCAGCAAAAATAAATAAAAAAGAGAAAACCGGTTTTACTCTAGTAAAACCATGTTAAAAACCTCTTAGGGGGTAAAATAGACGGTTTCGGAAAGTTGAGGGAGGTAAAATAGACCGTTTCATAGTTCAGGGGGTGAAGTAGACCATGCTTGATAGTTCGGGGGGTTAAGTAGACTTTTTCCGTTAAACCGTATATTAATATCCAAAAAGTTGACTGAATTCTATTTCATCACAGTAATTGCATCCTTAACCATTTCCTTGTTGAATTCGTAAAACAGCATCTTTACGGTTCCATGACTTTATAAGCCGCATTTACATAAATAGGCTGGGCTGCCGAAATATCTTCACATAAACCTAACGAACGGTTTTCGGCAGTTTGGAAGGGGTTTCTGGCGAGCAGAGAATGATCATGACCTCCCCTACTCAAGCAGGCCAATCTATTCTTATATCTATACATAAAAATTAGGTCCAAATTAATCTTATGGATACTACCTTTTGAAATGTTTTTTAATTTGAACGAAGCATATTGGACCAGCACAGATTTCCCTGCATCAGTCCAACAGATCTGAAAAGACATTTCAATCTTCTATAATTTGTAAAGGAGTGACTAAAGCTCCGTACGCAAACAAAGCATAGTGACCACCATATATGTAAATTAATTAATAGCCTATACCCTGCACGGTGGCATTATATAAGTATCAAGTATTTTGGAAGAAACACGCATTTGAGCGTTGACACAACAGCACAGTGCACTGTATATATAAGTTAAGCTAAGCTACAGGAAAGCAGACTGGCACTTAGAATCTCAACCTGCTGCCTTAGTCTTATGGTGCAAGCAGGTACCTCTTCCTGCTGCATCCCCACCCTGCATTGTCATCATACATGTAAAACTCCACGCGTGTTCCTGGTCTAGAAAAGCTCGATAATGTTTCACGCAACTCCATGACCTTGATTTCACTGATCGAAGGATGGAAAGTTATTTCTATCTTTTTCAGCACCACTGCCCAGGTGAATAGTCGTTTCACAAAAGCAACTTGGTCAGCCTCAGCCCCTTCCATGTCAATGGCTACTTTTTGGAGGCAATTCAAAGTGAGTTCCTCAGTCTTCCAGTCTGTTGGTTGATCACAAACACAGCCAGATGGGCACATATACGATGCCTAGAAAGAAGAGGTGGCTATCACTGTTAGGTATTGCACAGCATCATGAAGGAAGCAAAATTAGTAAACTGACAACTGTGTATGCTGGGAAGCACGTACCAGCACAGATATGTCTAATGAAAAATATCATTTGCAATTTTTAGCAAATTAATTGCCATAATATGGTTGTTATGTGCAGCAAGAATAACATTGTGCAATCAAAAGTCCATGAATAAAATTTCTTAGAGTCAACACAGACCATTTAATGCTCACAGCTCCCATGCACGTGCTATCAACTGGACTCCAAGACTATAGGGCTACAATGTATTGCATTCAATAGATCAATGCATGCACAGCCCAACTTTGTTACTATCTCCTAAACCACAAAGTCGGCTATGCAGCAAATCAATCAGCTCTCCAATTATCTCCAGTACATTGGAAGTATTATTTAAAGGATGTCTTATTACCAAGAAAAGCATCCAACTCAAATGGAATAATGTATCATTGTTAGGACTTAGGAGATACGCAAACATGTGCCAAGTGCCTGTATTGTTGTATCTTCAAAGAAAATGAAAATGGAACAGAGTACCAGTGTCAAGACAAAACCTAAAATGAGAATATCAAGGCTAAATCGTGCAAAAAAAAAAAAAGAAGCAAACACAATGCAATTTTTTTTGTCAGTCACTTGAGTATTTAGATGCAAAAGATATGATTTACCTCTAAGTCACTACTACATAGCAACAGTGTCAATATTCTTAGGTCTCTACACATCCTGAGAACATGAAACAAGGCGGCTCCAAAGATATGTCCTTTGCGTCGAAGATAGATAGTCAAGAATGTAAGGCGGGGGAGCTTTGTCAAGTCTTCCATGACATTTTGTGAGATCCCAATGACCTGCTTATTCATAAGAAGTCACCAGAAAAGAAATCATATGTATAGGTCAGGACCAAAAAGAAGAAATCCCATGTTCAAATAACTGATTACAGCACACGAAATGCTTATTCTAACATGATAAGGTAGCTATATATTCTTATGCATAAACCTAGATTTAAATATGCTAATTCTCCATAAGTAAAACTATGCTGTACAGCTGTGTATGAAGTCTTGACCAACAGCAAAGCATGAGAATAAGAATATGATTGCTCAATGTCTCAACATTAACGTCCCTGTTTTCACCACACCCAATGAATTCATGTCCCATGACTAAGGTACCACTGCACTGCAGACTGAGTATGTGCATATTTCACATTAACTGCTCTTGCTATACACATACCAAGATTTTATTCACCCTTCCCACACGACCAAAATCAAAGCAAGAAATTCCCAGGGATACTCTCAAATTTCACCATTACCAGGACAGTTCTATCACCCCACAAGTTGCATTGGGCTAATTGCCAAATGCCACTTTGATTACTCAATTTGGGCAGCGGGCACTCTCTTCATTTTTAAAGGCTTAAAGTGAAGTTTATTTTGTCTCAATTAAGGCATGGCCTTCCAGGCTGCCAATATAACTAAAATTCATGCCTGACCTAAATTAGGAATATACCTGGCCCTGTTCGGTTGCACCCTAAACTAGGGGGGTTCGAGAGGATTGGAGGGAATTGAAGGGAATTTTGACTTGTAGGGGACTAAATTCCCCTCAATCCCCTTCAACCCCTTGGATTGGGGTACAAACAAACAAGGCTTAAGAAAATAGCTATTGAACACAAATTAGCTTTGTTACAATAGTAGATTACTAGCAAGTTATTACTTCTATATGGTGGCACAACTCTGCATCAGTGAGGATATGAACCCACCTTGGGATAGAAAAGCATGACTGTAAGATTCTGGATGACCTGAAATTGGTCCAAGAGCTGCAAAAAACCATTACTGAACAAGGAGTGGTGTAAATGATATACATGAATCATGCCGGTCAGCTGTTGGAGTTGTGCCAAGTTACCAAGCTTGACAGAGGTCGGATCGTACTCATCCAACCACTGAAGCCAAATGAGCTGAGGGGTTGAAATGTTGGCGACTGGCCTACTACTGCCAACAAAGCAGTGAATCAATGCAAACGTCTTGAGTGCCGGTGCCACTACAGTGAGCTGCTGCAATCCATCCAGACTATCCAGATGCAATTCCAAGAGAGATCCCGAGTGGATAGCAAGATTGGCCAGCCCACTGGCCTCGCTGACTTTGAGCTTCTGCAAGCAAGGGCACCGCAGCGAGGACACGGCGTCACCGAGCTCGCACAGACCCTGGAGCCGGACGCAGCTCAAGGAGAGTTCAGTGAGCCGGTTGAAGACGCCGGCGGTCGGCACGGCAAGGCCGAGAAACCCTAGGTCGAGAGAGACCGCGGTGGCTTTCGCGAAGCAGGGCAGCTGGAACGCGCCTCTTTCCTCGGCCCCTTCCTCGCCACCGCCACCGGCATTTTCCACCGACACCCGGTTCTGGAAGACCAGGCGGCCCGACAGGCGGTCCGCGGCGACGGCGAGCCACGCCTCCACGGGCTCGGGGGCGGCGTCTAGGGTCCTCACGAGGAGGCAGCGGAGAGAGGCTTCATGGGCGGCGAGCGCGGAGGCGACGAGGTGGGGGTCGGAGTCGACGGGGGGGAGCGGAGCTCCGGGAGGAGCGCCCAGAGGCCGCGCCAGCGGCGGAGAGCACGCTGGTCCGACCGGCGGCGGCGGCGTCGTCGAGGAGGAGGAGGATGTGGACCAGGACGTCGTCCGGGAGGGCGCTGAGGCGGTCTTCGTCGAAGGGCTTGGCGGCGCCGGCGACTTCGCCGCCGCCGAGCTCCATGGGAAAGGCAAATTAATTCTGTAGCGGTGTGGTGTGGGACTGTGGGAGGTAGTGGGGAACGAATCGAAGCTGTGTGTGTTGGGGCTCAATCACGTGCTTGTGAGTTTGGGGACTCTGGCTCTCTGCGAGTGGGGCCTACACGTATACGTCGTGTATCTGTATTTGTATATACACACGATGTGCTGTGCACTAGGAGACTAGGAGTACGTAGTAACCTGCCTTGAAGAGTCCCTGTGTAGAACATGTACCGTAGAGACTTCAAGTGGTCTAACGCTTGTAATACTTCTCTTGTATGCAATATGTAAGGAACAAAATTCAAATTATAGCATGAACGAAACTAAACGATGTTTGGTGCATTTCGATTCTTTTTTTGTTTGTTTCAAGTAATCATAAGAAGATTCTCAGTATTCTTGGGATGATTATAGGTTTTACTTCCTTCGTTCCCCAAAATATGTAACCCTGGTATCCTGAGGTATCACAGAATTTTAATTTTGATCAAATATAAAATAAAAAAATCATGTTTATGATGTAGATAAATATTTTTGTTTTAGTCATAGAATATATTTTCATAATAAATCTAAATAGAGATTCAAGTGCAGATAATATCTTCTATAAACTAGTCTAACATAAAGATTTTTTTTTTTGACTTCTTAGGAAATAAGATTTATATTCTTCTAGGGGACAGAGGTAGTATCATTTATGTTACATTTCCACGGATGATCTCTCTATTTCTCACACGCACGCATAGTTAAACCATAACATCCAAGGTTGACTGAATTCTATTTCATCGAAGTAACTGCATCTGAATTTTTAGAACAACATCTTTACAAGTTTATGACTAATACAAGCGCCTTTACATAAGCTGGGCTGCCCAAATAGCTTGACACAAACCTAACAAACAGCACAATTTGCAGCCCTCCCCTACTCAAGCAGGCCAAAATCTATTATATCTGCATAAAAATTAGGTCCAAATTAATCCTGTGGATACTGACTTTTGAATGATGTTTAATTTTTTTAATTCAATCTATTATTTCTGCATTTTTTTTGGCGAGTATATCTGCATAAAAGTTTTGAACGAAGAATACTGGACCAGCACAGATGAACGAAGAATACTGGACCAGCACAGATCCACCCTAAAACAGTACAACAGATGACATATCAAGCTTGTAAAAGAGTGACTATAAAGCTCCGTATGCAAACACAGAGCATAGTGACCACCATAAACCTTAAATTAATAGCCTACACAAAGATAATATGCTACTGGCATGTGGCATCTGAGGGTTGACACAACAGCACAGTGCACTGTATACAGAGTTAAGCTACAAGAAAGCATACCGGAGCTTAGAATCACAACCTACTGCCTTAATCTTATGGCCCAAGCAGGTACCTCTTCCTGCGCAACCCTGCATTGTCATACATGTAAAACTCCACGTGTGTTCCTGGTCTAGAAAAACTCGATAATGTTCCACGCAACTCCCTGATCTTGATTTCACTGATTGAAGGATGGAAAGTTATTTCTATCTTTTTCAGCAAAACGGCCCAGGTGAATAGTCGCTTCACAAAAGCAACTTGATGATCAGCCCCTTCCATGTCAATGGCTACTTTTTGGAGGCAATTCAAAGTGAGTTCCTCAGTCTTCCAGTCAGTTGGTTGATCACAAACACAGCCAGATGGGCACATTGATGATGCCTAGAAAGAAGAAGTGGCTATCACCATCAGGTATTGCACAGATGACATCAGGATTCAGGAAGGAAACAAAATTAGTAAAATGAAAACTGTGAACATCAGGATGCATGTACCAGAGCAGATTTGTCTAGCAAAAATATCATTCACAGTTTATTAGCAAATTAATTGCCACAATATGAATGTTATGTGCAGCAAGAATAACATTACATAATCCCTAAAGTATTGTGCAATCAAAAGCCCATCAACAAAATTTCTCAGAGTCAACACAAACCATCAAAGGAACCTTATTAATGCTCACAGCTCCCATGTGAGTCAACTGGACTCCAAGACTAGGGCTACACTGTATTGCATTCAATAATACATGCACGGCCCAAATTTATTACCATCTCCTCAACATTACACAAAGTCGGCTATGCAGCAAATCAATCAGCTTTCCAATTATCTTCAGTATATTGAAGTATTTAAAGGATGTCATTTATTGCCAAGAAAAGCATCCAACTTAAATGGAATAATGTATTATTGTTAGGAGATACACAAACGTGTGCCAATTGTCTGTATTGTTGTATCTTCATTTTTCAAAGAAAAAAATTGGAACAGAGTACCAGTCAAGACAAAACCTAAAGCGAGAATACCAAGGCTAAATCATGACAAGAAAAATGGAAATTTTGTCAGTCACTTGAGGATTTAGATGCCAAAAAAAATGATTTACCTCTAAGTCACTATTACGTAGCACCAGTGTCAATTTTCTTAGATCTCTACACATCCTGAGAACATGAAACAAGGTGGCTCCAAAGGTATGTCCATTGTTTAGAAGAAAGATAGTCAAGAACGTAAGGCGGGGGAGCTTTGTCAAGTCTTCCATGACATATTGTGAGATCCCAATGTCCTGCTTATTCATAAGAAGTCACCAAAAAAT
This sequence comes from Chrysopogon serrulatus, assembly GCA_015844335.1. Taxonomy (NCBI): domain Eukaryota; kingdom Viridiplantae; phylum Streptophyta; class Magnoliopsida; order Poales; family Poaceae; genus Chrysopogon; species Chrysopogon serrulatus. The sequence goes on from JADLZL010002386.1 coordinate 743,099, forward strand.
AAATCATATGTATAGGTCACGACCAAAAAGAAGAAATCCCATGTTCAAATAACTGACTAAAGCACACAAAATGCTTATTATAACATGATAATGTTGCTTTATATATTCTCATGCATAACCTAGATTAAATGAAATATCCTTATGCTCCATAAAGTATAACTATATTGTACAGCTGTTTATGAAGTCTTTACCAGCTGCAAAGCATGAGAATAAGAATATGATTGCTAAAGTTCTCGACATTAACATCCCTATTTTTACCACACCCAATGAATTGATGTCCCATGACTAAGGTACCACTGCACCGTGGACTCTGAGTACGTGCATATTTCACATTTACTGCTCTTGCGAATTGTGATACACGTATCAAGATTTTATTCACCCTTCCTGACACGAGCAAAAACAAAGCAAGCATAATTCAAAGGGATATTCTCAAATTTCACCAATATTAGGACAGTACTGTCAACTCACAACTTTGATTGAATTCAAAAAAAAAAAAAAAAAAAACTCACAACTTTGATTACTCAATTCAGGCACTCTCTTCATTTTTAAAGGCTTAAAGAGTGAAGTTTATTTTGTCTGAGTTAAAACTTGACCTTCGGGTGCCAATATAACTGAAAAATTCATGCCTAACCTAAATTAGGCATATGTACCATCTAAGCAAATAGCTATTGAACACAAATTAGCTTTGTTACAATAGCAGATTACTAGTGAGTTATTACTTCGATGGTGGCACAACTCTGCATCAGTGAGGATACGAACCCACCTTGGGATACGAAAGCATGAGTTTAAGATTCTGGATGACCTGAAATTGGTCCAATAGCTGCAGAAAACCATAACTGAACCAGGAGTGGTCTAAACGATACACATGAATCATGCCGATCAGCTGTTGGACTTCTGCCAAGTTACCAAACTTGACAGAGGTCGGATCATACACATCCAACCACTGAAGCCAAATGAGCTGAGTGGTTGAAATGTTGGCGACCGGCCGACTGTCAACAAAGCAGTTAACCAATGCAAACTTCTTGAGTGCCGGTGCCGTTACAGTGAGCTGCTGAAATCCATCCAGACTACCCAGATGCAATTTCAGGAGAGACCCAGAGTGGATGACGAGATTGGCCAGCCCACTGGCCTCGCTGACTTTGAGCTTCTGCAAGCAGGGGCACCGCAGCGAAGACACGGCGTCACCGAGCTCGCAGGGGCCCTGGAACCGGACGCAGCTGAGGGAGAGTTTAGTGAGCCGGCCGAAGACGCCGGCGGTCGGCACGACAAGGCCGAGAAACCCTATGTCGAGAGAGACCGCGGTGGCGTTCGCGAAGCAGGGCAGCTGGATGGCGCCTCTTTCCCCGGCCCCTTCCTCTCCATCGCCACCGGCGTTAGCCCCCGGCACCCGGTTCTGGAAGACCAGGCGGCCGGACAGGCGGTCCGCGGCGACGGCGAGCCACGCCTCCACGGGCTCGGGGGCGGCGTCCAGGGTCCCCACGTAGAGGCAGCGGAGAACGGCTTCGTGGGCGGCGAGCGCGGAGGCGACGAGGCGGGGATCGGAGTCGACGGGGAAGAGGAGCTCCGGGAGGAGCGCCCAGAGGCCACGCCAGCGGCGGGAGAGGACGCTGGTCCGACCGGCGGCGGCGGCGTCGTCGAGGAGGAGGAGGATGTCGACCAGAAGGTCGTCGTTGAGGGCGCTGAAGCGGTCTTCGTTGAAGGGCTCGGCGGAGCCGGCGACTTCGCCGCCGCCGAGCTCCATGGGAAAGGCAAATGAATCGGAATGGGAATGGGAATGGAACAGATTTGGTTAAATTGGTTTGCTACTGCTGCAGTTCTTCTAGAGTTCTAGTACCGGCTTAGCGAGGGGTGCATAGGCAAGCTGGCATGCTGCTGCACAGTAGCACAAGCTGGGATTTATTTTGTATTTTCTTCATTATATTTTGGGGCGCGCTTAAAAACAATTTGGAATTTTGGATCGTGTGAATCATATTAATCTTTGCGAATCGGCATTTTGTAAGTTTTTATATATATACTATCTCTATTCTAGTAAATTACAAGACATTTTGACATAAGATGCACAACTTTTGTTATGTATCTAGACATGATGTACAACTAAATACATAGCAAAAACAATATATTTACAAGACCCAAAAATTCTTATAAATTAAAATGGATGGAGTATATAAGAAAAGAAGATTTTACATCATGATCATGAATAATTCTCAAAGTGACGATCGACGTGTTTGAGTTTCGAAGTCTTGGTCAAATATAATCATCATTGGGTACGATGGCAGGTTATCTTCCAACTGCGAACATCGCCTAAAGCAGACCGAGATCATAAACATTTTGATAATAATCAGATAAGCATCATTTTGCCCAGAGGGTGTCGGCATTTACTGCATGCTAACAAAACCGCCTTCATATTGACATGCAAAAATCAATTTGCTCGCTTGTCATGTGTTAAATCGAGTTTATCATCAGATCTCATAAATGCTGCTACAGTCAGCTGCTGAAATTTGAGGGCCAAAAAAAATAAAGATACATTGAACTCTCTCCTTTTCCCAAGTATGTGTATGTTTCTGCTAAGGCCTTGTTTAGATAGGAGTGAGTTTTTTGGCCGTTTCCTGTAGTACTTCGTTTTTATTTGGTAAATATTGTCCAATCGTGGCCCAACTAGGTTCAAAAGATTCGTCTCGTGATTTACAACAAAACTATGTAATTAGTTATTTTTTTTATTTATATTTAATGCTCTTTATATGCGGCAACAAATTTGTGGGAGGAGAGAGATTGTAAAGTCCTGTAGCACTTTGTTTGTTTGTGGTAAATATTGTCCAATCGTGGTCCAATTAGGCTCAAAAGATTCGTCTCGTGATTTACAACAAAACTATGTAATTAGTTATTTTTTTTATTTATATTTAATACTCTTTACATGCGGGTATAAATTGATGTGATGGAGAGAGAGTGAAAAAACTTGGAAGTTGGAGGGAAAGTTGGGTGTATCTAAACAAGGCCTAAATACAACGCTGGAATATGAAGTCAAATAGCATTCTTGAAAAGTCTGATAAGAAAATGCAGGCATATTATATGATATATCTTGATGCTTCCCGAAATAAAATCTTTGGTAAGTTTTACACATTTGAAAAGAACATATAAAAGTAAAGAAGCAAAGAGAATTTTATGACTCAAACAATGACTAATCAACAACTAGCAAGTTCCAAATGTCATGCATATATATAAGTTGGTGTCTTTAGCCAGAAAATATGATCCAGAGCATCATCATATCAGTGATCAAATCCACGGGCTATATAGATGCACACACCAGGCCTGGCCAGATGTCTTCAAGCCATTTATGCATGCCTTTTCTTTTCTCTTGTATATAGAACCAAAATCATTATTCTGATATCTGAAAACTGAATAGATGGAACAACAATGTGGCAGTCACATCCTTTTTCAGGAACTGATACTGTGCCAAGCACTTGCTTCAGTTTTGGGACGCTTCCTTCCATGAACAGCCGAAGACATTGGACAATAAGTTGGGCAACAACAATCATTCAGATAACTAGCATATCTAAAACTTAACTGGCTTGCACTGTTAATTGAACCTAAAGCATCAGAATGGATACATCAAAAAATAGTAAAATGCATGACCTAGTTATTATAGTTATAGCGATCTATCCAAGCTGCAAGCTGATAGCCATTCAATGCATGGAAGACCAAATTTTTGTTCAACATCTATCCCATGGAGTATTGACAATCAACAATTTCAGTACTCTTTAGCTACTCTACAAAGTAAGGAACATAGGAAATAACAGACCGATGGCCATGATCTAGGGTGCAGAGAGCAGACACTTGCTTCTTGTCCATGTCATATGATCTCAGCTTCCTGTTTCAGTACTGAACAAAAAAGACCAAACTATGATGTGGATGAATGGAGACCACATCCCAATCAATCTTGAAATCACCCATTCTTCCAAACAGGTGGGAATAGCTCACATTGTGCCTCAAAATCCATTTTTCGGCATCAATCATCCAGTCCTCCCGAACCCAAATTGAAAGGCCATCCATCGCAAAATGGCCTGAACTCTCACCGATGCAATGCAGTGCAGGCGGCCTTGAGATTGACCAAGCAAAGCAACTAAACCACAACTGCCTGGTAAGCAGATGGTCCTTGATGGGTTCCCTTTCCCATCAACTGCAACAATCATCTTCTTGCTTTTACGAGGGCAGTTGGCGCTCAAGTGCATCATGCCACAAAACGGGCATTGTGCAATTGGATATATCCGTACATCACTATCCCAGTGTGTCCCTGACTCCCTGTCCCCCGGTAATATGGCCACCATGATTCAGTTGCAGAAGAGAAAGTGTGCACCTCTTCCAACTGAATCATATCTTCTTCAAACCAGGACTGGACCAACTGAAAGTGAGAGAAAGCTCGATCAAAGATCAAACGGGTGACCGCACATTCCTCGGAAAGTCATGTTCATTCTCTCTCTCCTCACGGGGCACGGCCACCCACTGCTCGGTGGGGATTGCACACAGTATAGTCCATTGAATCATCATCACGCATGTACGAGGCACGCCGGTGCCCGAAGAGGACGAGCCCGTTGCAGGAGTCTAGGACGACGATGTTCTCTGGTACCTTGGTGAGGAAGGAGAAGGAAGAGTCGGCGAGCGGCACCGGCCTCCCCGACAGGGGGACGAACTCGCCGTAGTTCTTACCAACGTCGCCGGTGAAACGCCCTTCTAGGGTTTGGGGAAGCTTCCGGCAGCGGAGGCGGTCGGCGATGAGGCCGCACCAGGCCTTGGAGACGTACTCTTGGCGCGGAGGTGCGAGAGGATCTCCACGAGTGAATCGTCGGGCGGGCAGCGCAGCACCGCGACCTCGCCGCCGCTCTCGGTCTTGGGGCGATCCGTGTCGCTGAGTAAAAGGAGGAGCCGGAGCCCGGAGGAGGTGAGCGGGTTTGAGTGTGCGGTGGACGCGGAGACGATGGCCCGGGGAGTAGATATCCCCCCTAATCGAACGGCTCAGATCGCACCATCGGAAAGGAAAGGATAAGGGATTACAATTTGAATAAACGCAACCTACGTACTGATAGTATACAAATTAACTGGGTGTTCTGACAGGAGGCATTTATTGCAACGGAGGACTGCACTGCCGGCCACAACCACCAAGCTTGCGATCGAAGCCGATATGGCGCCGGAAACACTAGGAAACCATTTGAAATTGGGACTTGTAATCTTCCTCCGAGTACAAGGCCTTCTTGCAAGTGGAAAGGATTCACCAAGATCTCTGAGAGTGAGAGGAACAGCGGAGTGCTCATGGAGCATTCCAACTTTCGCAAATCAACTACAAGCGCAGAAAACATCAACAGTTGTAGAGATTCAGAAGTTACCTAGTGTGTTGATCATCACCAACAGTCTGCAACCAGCATCCAAGACGGCGAAGAAGCAGAGTACTCTGCTCGCTCGATGCATCCATCACAAGGTATCCATGGCCTACAAACATCGATAACGAGCATCAACGACGGCGACGAAGCACAGTACTCTGCTCCGTCGATGCATCCATCACAAGGTATCCATGAGCTACAAACATCGATTTCTATAACTTGGCGAACCTACTTCTGCTTACTAATATTCAGTTGTGCAACGAAAGCTACAATGGCACTTACATGATTCAATGTTTGTTATGAACTTAGCAGGGAATTTGGATTATGTAAGACAAACATATAGCCCAACTGACACCCAAAATGACGAGACCCCTGCACAAACAATGCAGGAACAAGTTGTTACATCCAGCTCGTATAGGAAACGGTATGTCAGTTACACAACATATTTGGTACCGCATCATCCCAGTCGTATGAATTGCATTAGCATATACATGTATCTTCCTTACATGTCTGAATACACCATTTGTCCTTTCAGAAAAAGGGCAAAAGAAGGACCAGATGCATGCCTATCAAGTACAACTGAAAGTGCAATAACCAAGGCTATTAATTCATATAAAGATAGAATCGGTGAAGCAGTCTTCTTTCCATATGAAGGGACCATATTTAATTCATATGAAGAAGCAAAAGAGTTCTACAATCTGTACTCACGGGAAGTTGGGTTTGGCATAAGAGAATGGCGAGCAAAGTCAAATTCCAAAGATTACATAACCAGAAAAGATATAGTATGCTCGTGCCAGGTACGCAGTTCATGAAAGCATTATATATTCAAAATAAACAATTAGACATTGACTTATATCACCCGTTTCATGAATGACTTGTGCAGGGGACATGCCCTAACCCAAAAGCAGCATCATTCCGAACAAATTGCAAGGCAATGATAAGGCTACACCGAACTGAAACTCATGCATGGATTGTGACCAAAATTGTTGCGGAACATAACCACAAGCTGTCAGAAACATATGCACAGAAGAAACAATGGGGTTCCCATGGCTCCATAGACCCCCTAACAAAGGATTTCATCAAGAGGTTAAGATCAAACAATGTACCCCTTGGTCGTGTTTGCAACGTCATTGGTGTCACAGCATCAAGCACTATGAATCCTATAAAAAAGCAGGCAGTACGGAACCTATGTGCGAAGCTGGCCCAAGAAGACATTAAGAATGACATAGGCAAAACCATGCATCTCCTAGAGAGTATGAAGCGTGACGACAAGATGATGCAGGTCAGATTCTTAACTAATGAAGTTCAGGCAATAAGAGCAATGTTATGGAGCACAGGAAAGAACCAGGAAGACTACAAACACTTTGGCGACGTCCTAACATTCAACACAACATACAGAACTAATCTATACAACCTACCGTTTGGATCTTTGTAGGGGTGAACAACCATTATCAGTCCATCATATTTGGGGGAGTCCTGCTCAGCAACGAAAGAACTGAAGACTTCGAATGGGCTTTCAAAAACTTCATCGAAATAATGGGTGGAAAAGAACCAGAAACAATACTAACAGGTCAGTCGTAGGTCACAATCACAATGTAATTATATACTATGTCTCCATTTCAATATAATCGAACTTTCTACTACAGATATGAAAGCATTAAGTTTAATGATTTATACAACACATATGTGTATTCCAGATCAATGCCAAGGGATGGCTGCTGCAATAAAGAGTACATTGCCAAGAACAAGGCATAGATGGTGTAGGTGGCATGTCTTAAGAAAAGCAAAACAAAAAATTGGACCTCCATATTCGAAGCGATGTGCTTTCAAGAGAGAGTTTCACCGCCTAATAACAGAAGAAATATCACCTGTAGCATTCAAAAGCGAGTGGCAGAACCTTATGCAGAAATACAAGTTGCAATCCAACAAATTCATGATCAGAGCATACAAATTCAGAGGCATGTGGGCAAAACCCTACTTCATGGACATATTTTGTGCAGGAATGACTAGTACACAAAGAAGTGAGAGTGCAAATCACATGCTGAAAGGATACATAAAACGGTCAGCACCAATGCATATGTTCGTAACAAAATTCAGAGACTTGCAATTTGAAAGAAACGAAGAGGAAGAGAAGGAGAATCATATTACTGACAAGGTAACTCTTTCATTATGTCAATTTGATATGAATGTTGCTGCAACTATGGGCATGAACAAAGTTTATCATAAACATCATATGATGAAATGGTATTTATTGTCATATTTCAGATTTCAGGGAAAAGAAGGATTGGTGTACCGATAGAAAGGCACGCTGAAACTCTGTATACAAGGGCCATGTACGAACGGTTCTACAACGAGCTTTATGAATCAGGAGCCTTTGTCATAGTGTGTAAAGGTCCCAACGACAGAAGCTTCAGTGTAGTCCATGTCAAAGAACTTGGCCACAATGATGCTAGAAAGTATAATATCATATTTACAAATGCAGATACAGTTAAATGCAGTTGTGGTTTGTACGAACACGCTGGAGTACTTTGCCGTCACAGCCTCAAGGTAAATCTCGAAGCATATTGAATTGTTCATCATCCATTATAATGCATTACTATAACATAGTCCCTACGTTCTTCATGTTACAGGTACTAGTCCATTTAGATATAACGGAGATACCTGCAGGAAACATTAAGCATAGGTGGACCAAGTTTGCAGGTCCACAGTGCACATCAGTAACAACTGAGCAAGTAACCGAAGTAGTCAGCAAACAAATGGATCAGATGAAAAGACATGTTCTAATTATGAAAGCCCTACAGCTAGCACAAGCTAATGACCCAATTGATGAGAAGGCATATGCACAAGCAATACAGGCAATACAAACATGCATTTCTGGACAAAACAGTACCAACATCGAAGAAGAATGTACAATACAGAGCCCATCACCCTATTCACCATCACAGTTAAGTGAAAATATGCCCATTGCCTGCCCACCAAGGCCTCCTAGAGCTGGACGACCACGTGACACCTCACTCAACACTTGGAAGAAGCATGAAAATAATTGGAAATCATGGGAAGTATCCAGCAGTACTTGCACCAATATGTTTGAAATATCGGATGAAGAGGCTCCGATTCCTAAAAAAACAAGAAGACTGTGCGACTTGCTACTGGTGACTCCACCATGACTACAAAAAGCTGGTACTTGCTCCAGGAGTTGAACGAAATGACGGTACCCTACAAAAAGATATGAATCGGATGTAGGACAAAATGTGAAAACTTAATATACCCATTTGGCAACTGCTCAATGTACGCTTGAAAGCAAATCTTGGTGCGATATGCACCTTAATTTACATTTGTCCTTCAATTTATGAGTGCATAGTCCTGCTCCTTAATGCGAGTAAAGTGCAAAACTGGAACGCAGCTTTCAAACACGTTATGGAAGCATGCGTTGCAGCCATCAAATTATGGGAACATAGCCAATTAACTGAATGCCTGACAGAAAATAAACACTACGCAATCATAGTATGTCGTACTAAATATAAAATCTCTGCAAACGGAGAGCAACTCAGTTCCTTATAACAAGTGAAACAGAACTAATGAAATATAGGGTTTAAGACGACCTTGAAGCTAAACATGATAACAGAGCCTTGCACCAGTTTCACTTTGAAAAATCAAGTACACGGACAACAAGTTCGTCATAATGACACACATATAATTTAGTGCGACAATTTATACGACACCACACTTAAAGATGCCCTCATACTATAAATAGACGTCCGAACCCATCTATGTATGCATAACAAAGCTGCAATGCAGATGGTTGAGGCTTCAACGACATGAGCGCATCACAGTGGACCCGCAATAGAAGAGACGATTGCGTCCCGTTGAACCTACAACAACATAAATTGAAATAAGTATGTAGCTATCAGAAGAGTCAACAAAACTAACAAACACTGTTCCGTTACAAAGATAAGAACAAGCATATACTATATGAACACAGGGAGAACAAAGCACACCTTCACATTCAGAAACTTTTCCCATGTATCCTCAAAGGTCAGACTGAGTGAACGAAGTTGGGCACTGCAAATCTGGATGACGCTGACAACAAACATGCATGCCTTGTTGTCTGATATTTGTGCAATAACATCGTCAGTCCACCTATCAAATGCATCCTCAAATTTGGACAGATAATTACGGAGTAACTGACCCGACCGTAAAATTCCTTGCATTTTTTGTTCATAGTGCTTAATGAAGGTCTCTTCATGATGACATACACTATAATTAAGATCCATAATCACATGGCCTAATACGACATGAACATGGTTGACAATAGTAAACATCAACTTGGCCATAGCACTGAACTTGGTCTCACTTGAGGCAACAAAAGTATACGGGTGAACCGAAACCTCAATAGCGACTTTATACTGTCCATCCTCACCCTGCTCACAGCGCTTTGTTACTACTTGACAGTTCATTTTCTTAATGGCTTGTTCATAAACAGTCCGCACCATAAAATACGAGGCCTCCCAATCAATGTGCTGTAACATTGTTACAAATGGGGCGTTCAATTAGATTACAGGCAAAAAGTAACAAAGATGACACTCACATATTTGATATATACCTTGGAGCATAGATACATACCATTGGAAATGGAACAGTTTCACCAACTCGACGCTGATCCTCAGTGACAGCATCACGATGCAGGACCACATCAACAAGTCGGGTTGATAGTCCAAGTTCATTGAACATTGCAGTGCCTGCTTCCCTCAGACTTGCCATATAACCGGAAACAGCTACTAATTCTTCAATTTCATCTGCACCATGAGGACGCCTAACCCAACTAGCTAATTCTTTGACACACCAGATGATACAACTGTGACAAGCAGTAAGAATTTCATGAAGCTGACCATAGCAAAGACTGAAGTCATCCACTCCTTTCCTCATACATTCATACACCGGCCTTCGCTCTGACAGTAGCACGCAGCTATAGTCGGCCACGAATATGCCATGTTCAGTTCGCAATGCTTCGACCATAGAACGCAATGCAAGGCGTTGAGCATCCCAAATTCCTAAATTAGACTGACCAGAAACTTGTAGATTGATTTCAGCACTTCTAGAATATGGGCTGGCAACCTGAAATTTCAAAGTACACAGTGTCGCCTCAGCTCCATCTTCTTGTGCAGAGACAACGTCCATTTGGAAAGGATGATCAGGTTTCTTGCCCTCATGAAGATCAGCATACAAAGCACCAATCAAATGCATGGGCCACACATAGACAACTGAGTCCATACTGCAAAAACGGTTTAGCATCAGCACTAGCTACATCGCTTCAGATTTGGTACGACGCAAAACTAATCACAGCGATAGCAGCCAGGATTCAGTGATCACATAATGGACCATATAATAACATATGCCAAATATACCAATCGTGCAAACTAGAAAGTAAACTGGGTGACAACGTGATGAATATCAGATTGCACATAAATAAACCTACTACAAAAATAGTAGAAACACATTATAGAAAACATAAAACTAGAACGAACATAAATCCCGTACAACAGCTTCTCCAAAACCATCAATACATAGGACAGACAGATGATATACAGAAAAGAAACCTGACAGTCTTCATGAAGCTGGAAAACTATGTATATGAGCTACGCTGATGCTTAGTATAATTATGAGCTGATCCAGATGGGAGGGTATAGAGCCGCGAAAACAAAGGAAGCATACAATTATCGAACCGGTGGGCACGCACCTATCAGAAGAAGGTGGCGACGACGACGCGTACCCAAACTTCAATGTGGTGTGCAGTACAAGATTCCGGTTCCTTCCTTTGTAACCTTGAGAACCTACTGGACCAATCCAAAGGAAAAGATGAACACATATTTGACTAAATGAAGGCACCCACATGGACTGATTACATGAATCTCCTGTGGCAAACATCAGTGCCGCGGTGTTTATGGAACTAGGTTTAGTCGACAATTTGGATGAAGCGATTAGCATTATTTATTTTGGGCAAGTCACAGAGAATGAGTCCGCTTCACGGAAACTCTACTCCTGTGAATCAGTGGTACATGTGGCCCCTTGAATTGGGGAAGCGCACCTTATATCTAATATCAAATTGCAATCATGACGAAGTGGTAACGCTTGACACGATATTTCCAAGCTTCACGCATACATGTCATAATTGAACAACAATATGCACACGAAGGGACAAATAATAATGACACTGAGAAGAACAGGTAACAGTTGTACTAAAGTTCACATAATAACACAACAGCCAAGTCCATGACACACGTTCTTAATACATAGCAAACACAAACGGAGAAGGTATACTACGACAGCAGCACATAGGACGACTACAACAAGTGATGGGCATTCCATCCAAATTGATTGTACTCTTGCATTCCTTGAATTTATTCTCCACGAACAATAGCAGCAATGACACCATGGAGGTTGTTAACCGATTACATTGCCTGCAAGAATGATATCCATAATACGAACTATCACTGCATTAACAAATACCAATTGAAGGCGTCAATTAGAGATGAGCAACATGACAAGGCCACTCAATATATTCACCTCAAGCGACAGACACGAATGGCAGAAGATACTCATTCAGACTGAGCTAAACGTGTTTCCAGTGTAGCCTTGTCAACCTACATCATCAAGGAAACAGTAAGTAATACAAAAGGAACACAGGGAGCTGGAATGCTGAACCACACATCCCAAAACACTAGTTTGTAAACTACCACATACCTTTGTGGCTGCAAACTCAGCCCATTGTTCTCAAAACCTCTGCTTCATCCCTTCAAAGTTGCGATGAAATATGCGAGCATACGGCAGCACTACCACAGAGCAACTATGCGCAGACATTTTAGCCGAAAGAGCAGACCGGTTGCGTTGAAATTCAATGTCACACCCAATTTTAAGGATAAAATTGAATGCATAAAATCTTATGTGCGCCCAGGAATCAGTCACACACATAAGTTGACAAATTATAAAAAATACCATCACAGAGTTTATTACATAACGATTGAATATTTAACTCAAAGTCTTTAACATAATAAGACGATTACTAAGGTAACTTGCTTGCGGAAGCTTCAACACAGGGACACGCCAACTGGTGAACAACAAGCCTAATACTCTTCACGGTAGTTGTCACTCCAATCTTGATCTGTTACCCATCCAGGATTTTCCAAATATTGAAATAAAACAAGCGTAAGTACTTTCGTACTTAACAAGTATAGCAGGGGTTTCATGAGGCTCAAAAGGTCGACACGGTTAGACCGCATTTAGCTTTTTAGTGGATGTCAACTTTTAGCAAATATTAGCATCAAGGTAGTAGCAATTCCCATAACCATATGATCAGGTAAACAAGATTAAAGAATAGAATATAAATATCATAATTAACATTTAGCAAAAAATAAAGAGTGATCATCTATTCCGTAAGAATCCCTTTGGCGCCCCTAACCGTGGGCACGGACGATATATCGGTTTAACTCTGCGCAGAGGTGTACACTTTCACTGTGAGTCATAATTTTCTAATGCATGGGTTTGCAAAGTCCATGACACCGAAAATTATATAAAGCCATCCAAGAGTTCGTCTAACAAGCAAGGGACGCTAAGTCGTCGGATATAGGACCCCTCTTCCAACATGGCACAATTCCATCACGGATATACTCATAAAGACAGCAGTTGCCCTATACCCAATTCGGCCCTTCCTCTCACAAGCTAGAAAAGGTCTCTTGAGTGAACTAGAGCCAGAGCCATGTAGCCCTCACAGCTGTACGTTGAGTCCTGGATGATCACGTACAGATAAGTCCTTATGGAGAGGAATTTAGAGCATCTCAAAAAGAGAACAAACTCTAACCCCCTGAGATTTCAAATTGCTAAAAAGTCATCTTTTATCATTATTGCATACATCATTAATCAAGTTACAAGATCATGGTTATAAAGCACTAGCATAACTACCCATATGCAATAACCCATGGTGACAAGGTAATCGGTAATCAATTGCTAGGAAATCCTTAATAGGTAACAAAGGGACACATGCATATGAAGTTTAGTGTAATCATGAATAGGTCATCAAGGATGATCCCAACTATACTTGCCTTGTTCAAAGAGCTCCTGAGGATCCGGGTTGTCGAAGTACTCTTGATCCCCCACGAAACGCTCACCGTCTAGACTCGATCATCACATCAACAACACACATCCAAATAGCAATCATGCATAACAAACAAGGCTATGGTTAGAACAATACACCAATCAGCAATATAATAAGATGAAAAATTTGTAAAACGGATCTACGTGTTGCTAGGATCACACAAACGCTTGGATCACAAAAATCGAATCTAAAACGAGAGAGTTATGATTTAAATAAGATTTTCTTTTGTAAAATAATAGATTAAATATATGCTTGAAATTAAAAGTTTGAAAATATGATTAACAGATTGCTAAACTTGTAGAGAATCAAATTACGAACCTAACGCAACTTGAACGGATCAAATCGGAGTTGAAACGAATATTTTATAAGCAAAACAAGGCAGTGGCAGTTTAGTAAATAATCTAAAACCGGGATTTCGAAATAAAATAATTAAATCGGAATTTTGGAAATCTGAATAGGGACTGCAGGTTTAAATAAGAGATTAGGCAGGGTCTCTCTTTAGAAAAAGTGACGACGAAGGGGTATCTTTGATTTTTGGCCATTGGATCTAAATCGGATGGCTAAGATCAAAGGATGGGAGGAGGAAGAAGAACTGATCGGCCTGCTACAGTAACACCGACGAGTCCTCCATTGCCATGCTCTGGTTTCTTGCTATGAGGATGATATCGACCATGGTTTTGACCGGGGTTTGAACTGGGAGAAAGAGGAAGACTAGGAGAACTCACCAAGGCTGTTCTCGACGACGGGAATCGACTGCGGACGACGAACGATGAACGGCGGCGGCAACAGCTCGTCTACAAAGGTTCGGCGTCGATTAGAACTCAACCCGAGGCAAGAAATCAAAGAAAGAAAAGCTCGGCGAGTTCGCGAGATCAAGGCGAAGCCCGTCCCGCAGCTTACGGCGACTACGACTGCGACGGAACGGCGAGTCGACGAAGGCAGCGAACTCGACGACTTGCAACTAGGGCTTGCGACGGCTGTCGAGCTCAACACGAGGCGTGGATTGCTGCGGGGCAAGGTAGAGGGGTACGGCGTCGCGTGGTTGCTATTTATTGGGGCTAGGGAAGCGTCCAGGTGAAGCACGTCCCTGAGAACGGCGCACGCACGGACTCAGCTGGAGCTGTCCGCGTTGAACAAGAAACGGAGCAGGAAGGAAACTGTGGTGCGGGGCCCAGCTGTCAGTCAAAGGAGAGGGGAGAAGAGCAGCGCTGTGCTGGTAGCCAGAACGGCCGCTTGGCCTGCTACGTGAACAAAAGGAGGAAGGAAAGGAAATCCTTTTCCTTTTACAAGATTAATTTCCAAATCGATTTTCAATTCAGATTTAAATTCTTTTTTTTTCCACGTCAACCATACAACCAAAAGAAGTATGCAGCAGCATGATGCAAAAATACATGTGTACCTTATGATTGATTTTATTTAAATAATTATTATTTTTCCTACATTGCAATGCACACACAATTGTATAATTAAATCAATTTATCTATTTTGAAACCATGCAAATTTTAGGGTGTTATATTCAATATCTGCTACTTGGATGATCCGTTCCATCTTTTGAGCACAGCGCCAAATCCCTTTCATCTTAGCATCAAAGTAGTCAATGAACCTCTCCTGATGAACCTTGACACTGTAATTGAGATCCATAATATCATAACCCAGCTCAACGTTGACATGCTTGATCACCTTAAACAGCACCTTGGCCTTAGCAGCCAGGATAGTTGCAGCAGGATCACCTACAAATGCAAATGGCTCAATGGAAACCTCAATGCTGGCTTTGTATTGTCCATCGTCAGCACAAAATGTGTGGAGTGGTGATACATCACACCGCAACTTCCCCGACAGCTTCATGGTACACTGTCTTAAGCACGAAATAAGAAGCCTCCCAATCAATACGCTACACACACTAGTACACAAATGATTTCTCTTGACACTAGCGTTTTATTTTTACCGGGCGGTTTCACTTTAGAACAGCTGTAGAAATCGGGCCCTATTTCTACAAAGCGGATCTCTTAAGGAACCGCCAAGAAATACGATTTTTACAGGCGGTTCTCCTAAGGAACCGCCAGTAGAAATCGACTATTTCTACCGGGCGGATCTCTTAAGAAACCGCCAAGAAATCGATTTCTCTTGGCGGTTCCTTAAGAGATCCGCCAAGAGAAATAGTTTCAAATTAATTTTTTTGAGTTTTTCAAACTTGCTCGGATGAAGAAACTCCCAAAATAAAAGTTGTAGATCTCGAAAAGTTATGAAACTTTGTAGTTGATAACTTTTTCATTTGAAATTATCAGGCCAAGTAAAACTACGAATGAAATTTTTAAATTTGAAATCCAAATTTTACAAATGAGCTCGGATGGAGAAAAGCTCTATATGAAAGTTGTAGATCTTGAAAAGTTATGAAACTTTGTAGTTGAACATTTTTTTTTATTTGAATTCATTTGGATCCTCAAATATTCAATTTTTCTGTCGGATTTGTATAATATGTGGGGAACAAAAATGAGATATAGTCACAAGTGAGTGTGTGGTGCAAAGTGGTAAGGGAGGATACGCCGCGAGGGGAGGTCGCGGGTTCGAATCCCACCGGCCGCCGTGAAGCGCGATTTTACGCGAAAAAATGCGCGACTTGCGACTTTCGACGGAGACGGGCGGGCGGGTGCCTCCCCGGTTCAAAAAAATATTTTTGGCCTTTTTAAAAATATTTTTTGCAATTTTTGGGTGTTTTTCGGGCAGCGATTTCTACAGCGGTTGCTTAAGAGAACCGCCTATAGAAATCGATTTTTCTGGCGGTTCTCAAACAACCGCCCTCAGAAATCGCCGATTTCTATCGGCCTCCTGCATCGGGCGGTTCGAAAAACGCCCAAGAGAAATACGTTTGGAACCGCCCATTACTAATGTTTTGTGTACTAGTGACATGAACACAAGATCATTAAACAATAGGGTAAAAGTTATTCATGTATGCAACTTAAAATCAGCATGCATACAAAACAACTGCATACCGACAGATTACAGGTGGAACAGAAAAATTCGTTATTACCATAGGAATCGGAACAATCTGATGGAAGCGACTCTGAAATTCATGAGGCGCTTCTCACTGCATCATCATCCCAACTAGCAGATCAGCATGGTCAAAATCCGTGCACATAATTTTGGCTAGTTCAGACACCCAAGCATTGAAGCCTTCAGCATTGACAATATCTCTAAGCGGAACTTCAGGATGAACACTGTCAATCCAAGAAGACAGCGACACAGAAAGAGCAACAAGAGCACTGTGGCATTCTCTCATAATCCCCTGCAGAACATAGTACATGGCACAAAAAGAATCTAAAGCTGACTTGGTACAATTGTAAAGACCTCGTTTCTCAGATATGAGTATGTAGTTATAGTCAGCGCAAAAAATGCCATGGTTGACACGAAGGGACTCAAAAATTGACATGGCTGCGAAAGCAAAGATGAGATCCGCCAGTAACGATCCCCAGACAACAGAAGTGTTATACGTCGGTCAGTAAATCTCGATGATGGCACATCAAACAATATCGTGACCTGATCAGTCATAACACCATGTTCCTCCTTTTGATTGAAGACAAACTTAAACCCTCCACGGTTATCCTCCATGCCAGACTTAAGGTCAGCAAACAATGCCCCAAGGAAATGTAGCGGCCAAACATACACAACAGTTCCCATACTGCATAGAAAACATTGCAACAATTTAGAGCCCTTATAATAGCGGCAACAAGCAACTCGTATTTGGAAATCTGTGGAATGACAATGAGAGGACTTCATGATATTTATGTATGGCCGATGCTTTGGGACTACCTCTATTACAACTGCTGAACAGCGATTAAACGTAATGACATATGACAGGCTTTAAGGTCAATGCATAACTATAACTATAAATCATTGCATGCAAATAGCTACGACATGTACACAACGAAGCACTATGAATAAATGCAGTATAAAGACTGTCGAAAAACACAATGAATGGCACCTAGGACTACAACTAATTTCCATTAATGTAGCAATCAAATGATAGAGAGACAGTGGTATATGGTTACAACGTTGGAGCCAAACAGGTGAAGAAAGCATATGGTACAGTGCATCTGTTCCACCAAACAGCACTATGGCTCAAACGTGAGATTACTAGTCATGTAAGAATTATCATGAAAGCTAATAGGGACGCATACAAGAATTAATATAGATTTGATTAGGTGACCATCCATGCTCATACGGTCATACCTTGCATATATAAGTACAAAAGTATACTAACGTCCACAATCAAAACGTGAACTAAGGAATATGAAGCCAAAGACAATAAATTAACACAAACATAACAAACAAACAAGAAAATGGCTACCTCACGCTGCCTCTCCCGATTACTGAAACACCGCGTCAGTTGAAGAAGAGAAAGAAGGTCGACGTAACAAAGTACTCAAGAACCGCCGGGGTGTGGGAGAGAGTTGAAATGAGTTTGAAGAAGAACTACTGAACGTCGCTTCCGTTCTTATCCATTGGTTGTCGGTGGCAGGGAAACAGCGCCCTTCCTTCCGATAGAAGAGTCGGCCTGGTACACAGTACATGAATTACTGAACATGGTCCCACATGTACAGTACACAACGTGAAGTAATAGAACTGCAGGAAACGACAAACATGGACTGAGTTAGTGATGAAGTGCACTGTTGCTTGTACAAAGTACACTGCAGTTGTTAATACAAACACTTCTGAGGTTGAGCGTATACAATAATTTAGGCGACATAGATCGATCCACTGAACACAACGAACACTTACCAAAACAGATGTCTACTCGAAATTCCAGGAGGAAATATATCATTCAACATATCGTCGAAACCGAGAACATGGAACAAAGCGATAACATACGAAGCGAACCCTGATTTGAAAACAATACAAGGAGACAGTAATAAAAACAACAGAAGCAAGCAATCCGATAATTTAACTAAGGCAAACTATCTTCGTAGAACTGCAACTGTGCAGGACATGCAAATGATACTGAAACGTGAAGTTGAAAGTAGCACACACATGCCGAAATTGAAATGAAGGCTCGCTAAGGCCCTCAAATATTACATGACACAAGTCCAGGATACATAAAAGCATCCGAATCCGAACAGATAATTAAACAGCAGTAGTCCTTGACAAAGCACACGAGGCCATGATACTTGAACGAAGCAAATCAGATGCGGCACCACTTGCTGAGGTGCCGCTGAACCTTGCCAACAATGGGACCTACACCACTGGCGCCCCGACAAGGAAGAAACGAATGAACAACTTGGACTTGTGCGGTGACTCCTTGACACGAACAACATAAGTAGCACCCGAACGCAGCTTAGCATATGTAGCAAAAGCAGGCTAGCCACTGTAAATACGTGCCGCATGGCGTGAACTAGCAGTGTTGATCAACCGGGAATGATGACGAACACCACTCGCACCAAAAAATAGAACCACTGGCTTCCTGCTCGGCAGTGCAGCGGAGAAGTACGTCAAGAACCACTGCACAAGAACAAGGCATGAAATTAAATACCCCATCCGCCGCATATGCATCTCCAACTTTGACATGAAGGCCTATAAAAGCATAAATTAAAATTTATGCAGACTATACTCATAAAGTGGCTAGGTAACCCAAGTTGAGTTGGGCAAATTGTGCACACATAAAGAGCAAACGTAGAGTCATAGTAGTGCCAAACATTAGCAACCGCCGGAATATGGCTTCCTCCATGATAACGCCGGGACCAAGCTCAAAAGACATGTCCGAGAATGTTTCGAGGAACTACAAAATGAAATATTAATTCGTAGATATGAACAAACTGGTTCGCCTAATTGAATTAATTATAATGTAACAACTTCACATTTCTTGCACAACAAATACAAATCGAGGTAACATTGACAGCATGTATATTAAGCAATACCACTCACCGTATACATCTTGGCCATTGACGGGTTCTTCAACAGGCTGAGGATGAAAATCCTCCAACAAAGGATGACCAGGTTCTGGCCTACTAGCAAGGGGTTTGTGAGCACCATCAGGCCCAAAAGGCATCATGGACAGATCTGCGACACCAACACAAGCGAAAACTGCCATGTCTCCGCGAGAAATACGCTCCAACTCAACAAAAGCAGACCACCCATTCGATAAGAAATATTTGCCCCCAGGCGAGGCTCAACAACAACATGCTGTACTGTCCTAGCATCCCTACTAATCATGACAGTATTGGTGTTGTTATCTGTAATAAGCTCCCAAACAGATGCAGGAATCTCCTGACAACATAATAGCATGGCAACTCTTAATATACCACAGCTCACAAATCATGAATCAGTGTACTTGACTTGCTAAACAAATTAAGCACATAGAGGCCTACAACTACACCTTTTATTGCCGTTCCATTTAAGGCATAGAACATCACACAACAATAATTGATAATAATTAATAATACATTAACACAGGAACATACCGCTTATAATAAACGTAGTACAAGGTCATTTTCAACATAAACTAAATTGGAAAAGTAAAAGATACTACAATTAAATATTTATATATACATATAGTATTAGTACAACGCATGCAAAGAGTAAGAGGTAGTACAAACAATATCCAGACGTTAGAACAACACCAAAATCATGAAATGAGACAAGATAATTCTAATATCATATAAACTCACAATGCAGTCATGGAACGGAGTGGTGAAGTGCTTGGTGAAGGAAAGTGAACGATGAAGTCGTAATGGCTCAATAGCTGCATTGAACCCACGATGAAGACGTCCAGCAGCCTGATTCCCGTTAAAGTAGACTATCAGATTTAGACAGACAATTTATAAAATAACCCCATGCAATTTAACCAACACAGAAAACTTCGTTAACCAACAATATATTCATACAGTACTGCAATATAGTCGCATAGGAAACTAAAGGTTGTATAACCTTGGACAAATTAAGAACTCATACACAGCTGGTCAAAGTTTGTGTACTACCTGCGCCGCACCACCGCCCTGACCACCAGAGGTATGAACTACAGGATGCTTGTCTATAGATCCTGATGCAGCTGCTGCTACAGCACCTGGAGGACCAACAGCCTTCAGTTTAATCAGGCCTGCAGGACGAAGGATAGATGGTCCACGCGGCATATCAGGCGAGACAGCACCACCATGCACCAGCTGAAATAACGAAAGAACGTATGAGTTGTACAACAGACAAAAAGCATCTCTGTTCAGAACAAGAACAACGACTAAAGAACAAACTAAACACCAAACGACAACTGATCTGTCACCTGGGGCAACACAACTGAAGAAGGTAGCTTTATCCGGGAACGAACTGCTAGTGGTGAGTCAGGAACAGTACCCCCAATATTGGCATGAGCACCAGACTTTACCACAAGAGAAGCCTGACTGACCAGTGGGCCAGAACTGAGCTCCTTCTTCCCATGAACTTGCGCAGGTGCAGCAACCCCAGTGACAAGTGGAGCCGTCGCTGCGTTCAGATCAGTGGAGTTCGCACGAGAAGACGAGTGTGCACCACCAGTTCCACGAACTCCTCCATCAGATGAACTGCCATACAATGCTGATCCATGAAGATGACGGCCAGCCTGCTTGAGAAAGAAAAATACAAACTAACAAAGTGAGTACTACTACATAGATATAAGAACTGGAGATTGAACCTGCATAACTAGCTTAACTTCTTGGAAAATGAAGTACGGTCGTTGGATCTATAGTTACCTTGGACGATGAAACATGAGAGATATCGTTCGAGGCCATGGGCGCAGCCGGCCCTGTGCCATGCAGATCAGCAAGCGCAGCAACCATCTTAGCATCGCCTGCTTCAGGCCGAGCTCGCTTCCGAGAATGAGGAGCGGATCCTAGCGGAAGAAGCTTAGCGCGGACATCAGAAGGAGTGGTGCTGGTGGGAGCCATGGCTACAAAGCTGTGGAAAGATGCAGAGTCAGGACGACGACAGGCAAGAAGATAAGAGAGTAAGCTTTATAATGGGACACGAGGAAGAAGACGGGCATAGAAAGAAGTCAGCAAAGTCATTACGAGCATATTGACCCCAAAGGAACTGTCCAACTCCTCTCTGAAAAGGAAGATCCGATGCTTTTAGAATTACTGTATATGAGCAAAGAGACAAAAGCGGGGCATGCAAATCTACTATATTTTAATGGCAGACGTAGCCAAACCTACCGACCCAACGAGCCATGGCAATAACTTGGAGTGCCATGGCACTCCGACAAGGTGCACCTCGGACTGGCCCAACAAATGGCCACAGAAGATCGTAGTCACTCTACTGTGTGAGTCAATCAGATACTGCTACTATGAGTGACCTTGCAAAGAACCGGACACCAATTTATTTAAATATTAATATAGCAATATTGTCAAACGGGCCCACACGTCATACATATTTCGGAGCTACAATAATCTGGTGCAAGCTACCGCCGCAAGGCATAGAAAAAAAATAATGAAATCAACATTCATTACAAGTCAATAACTCGCTTCGTATTCTAAAAGAAACATGAACAATGTTCATAAATTGTAACGCATTTTATTTAGACGTGATAAGGTCGTCCAATAACATCACTACGATTCGCATGCAAAGTAAGCCAACCAAACATATACTTGCTGCATATATAAAAGACGGCAGTTATACGACTTTGAAATATCACATTTGCCCAATTATTGTTTTCAAAAATTTTATATAAATATGATACATCTTTTTATAATTTATTATAGAATTTAACATACTTTACTAATAATTTATTATTTGAAAATATCTTTAAATATTTTGAATTATTATAATTGCGCTTTTGGTTGCGGAGGAGAAGTAGTACTCCGTAATTATATATCTTTATACGTGAGGAGCCAAAACCATGCCATCAAGTACTACAACGGGGAGGACAGCGGGCGGCTTCAAAGCAGAATCACCGGCGACCCATCACCGAGCCAGCAGTGCTTGACACGACAACTCCTCTAGACTCTGCACGTCGCCGCAGCCTCATGAGGACCTAGACTGTCTACCGTGTAAACGCGGAGAAAACTGAACCATCGTACTACAGCAGTTGCACAGAGGCGACATGAAGTAGATGAGCAATAACTGATGGGCCATGAGCAGCGTACTACTACCACTGTATCCATCCTTATCGCCAAATACACAGCCGGCCTAACAAATCTATCCGTCCATTGCCACTGTCCATAGTACACGTGGCTCATTGTCCATCCATTTCACACACAGTATGCAACTTCGGTTCCTTCTCCGACAAAACATTATCACTGTAGTGCAAAGTCGCGCTGAGCCACCCCGCGTGCCCAGCAAGAAAAAGTAATCAGCTCAAATGCCATGTAGCAATGGAGATGTGAAGACTCTAATACTGATAACTACTCCTTCATTGTAACTTCGAGAAGATATTTCAAAAAATTTTAGACAGTGGGACGTTTTTAAATTTGACTTAATTTATATACTAAAATAATAATACATATGACAAAGCATCTAAGTATCATTTGGCTACTCATTTTACTTAGATTTGTATCATTTAACTTTGTAACATCATAAATCTCTGAGGTTTTGACTATAATTTTAAGAAAATTTAAAAAGCTTAACTATTTAAGATTCTTAAAATGGTTCATAATTTACGATCAAGGGAGTCCTAACATACATTATGCACACAACATTAGACTTATGTTCCCCATAAAACCCTAAATAATTGTCGCCGTCGGTTGCGTGGCACAAGTTCGACGTGATTTGTACAAAATACATGAAAGATTTATATCTACAAATAATTGTGTTAAAAAAGTATATGCAAAGATCTTTCCGATGATACTAATTATGATAGTAATCGATAATATTTATTATTTACTAAAATTGCCGAGATTTCTTTCTCGACAAGCAACGCAACAGGTTTTTAGGGACGGAGGGAGTACTCGTGGCAACCATAAAATGTAATTAACTCACTAATTACTATAAATTTAATAACGTGCGAGACAATCGTGCAACTATGGAAAGACAATCACATAATAATAATTAGCACATGCCATTAATCGAAGACCAAAGTACTACTGGTCAAAACAATGCTGTCGGTGCACAGGGTTCTGACACCGCCTCTCTCTCTTGTACCAGAAACAACACGGCAACAATAAATGGGTCTTTGTAGCGTGCCCGGGAGCAGAAGTGCGAGGCCGTCCTCCATGGCTCCATCCATCTTCGAGGAAAGAGCGCAACGCACCACGTCACCATCTGTGAAATTTTTTATTAGTTTTCCAGTGCAAACGTAATTACTGAAGCACACAATACCCATCTACAAAAGGCAAGCATACAGCAGGTGTGAGCCGTGTATACTCCAAGCATCAGGCATACGTATGTGCACACGTCATCCTGAAAACGGCTTCAAATGAACACCACATAATTGAAACGAAAATGATTTAAATTTTAAATAATGAGTGCAAATTCCACGAGACTAAAACATGATTTGCACGGGTACGAGAATCAATACGACGCCCATAGAAGAGGCGGAATCAGCACAAAATATTTACATGTGCGCCCAACACCAAAATAGAAACCAAAACAATAAATAAACCTGTCATGTTCATGGCTTACAAATTTATCAAATTTATTGGAACATGTACAAAATAAGTCAAAATGTCATAGAATATTATATGAACCAGTTAGCACAAGCAACAATACAAATGTGGGCCCCAAATAACAAGCTAAACATAGGAATATTATATCACGTTAACACACTCAAATTATATCAATAATAAAGTAAACCTTTAAATGTGATGGAAAATTTCATGAAGATTATATATACAAATCAGCAGAGCAAGAGTTGCAAGGTCAACACATCGAGAAAACACCAAATAAAAAAAATAACTAAGTGCATATCCTTGCAATTACATATAACTATAAAGGGAAACTTGAAAATATGAAAAAAAAATCGCAAGATGATATTATACAACATACTAGTAAGCAAGGTCGAATACGGGCCCCACATGGAAACCGAGCCGTACAAATTAAATAACACATTAGGTACATCAAATTTAATGGACATACAATTAAATATGAAAATATAACCATAAATCTCGTGAACATAAAATTTGGTCATCTAAAATGATACGAACTAATAAGAAAGTGTCAAAAACTAATTAAACTTAATAGATTAATTTGGAAACCAACATGTCAAACACAAAATAGTAACGATGAATTTTTAAAAAAAGTAAGGGCAAATATACAAACCTAATAAATTATAGAAAAATCAGTGATATCGTCATCAACTTGCATTAAACTGTACACTTTAAATAACTTCATACAATTAGCCATAGCGAAAATCATACAGCAAAGACACTAAACCCTAAACCCTAAACCGTAAACCCAAAACCCTAAATCCGAAACCCTAATCCCTGGACCCAAAACCCCAACTCTAGAGCCCTAGACCCCCAATCCTAGACCCCGAGAGGCAAACCCAAGACCGCAAACTAGAAACCTGAAAACCCAAAACCATAAGGAAAAAAATATAACAGAAAGGAACCCAAACCAAATCGAAAATGTAGAAAGAGGAAACGAATGTTCTGGGAAAATTCGTGCAAAGCACGATAAAAAAGTGGTGTAAATTGACCCAAGAAATCACATACGCAAATGATACGATGATACCTTAAAAATATCCCAACTCGACTTCATTCGTGAGATATAAAAGTAACAAATTAGTAACAAAGAATTAGGAGAGATTTCTGTCATGGAATTTATTATTTTCATATGTGACAAACGATTCTGAGTTTGGAGAAAATATTTTGCAAGGTTATGTATCATCATGTCATGTACATATCTCATTATTTTGTGAAATTGAGATGACTTTTTGTTGATGAGATTTGGAAGGATGTTTGATAGAGAGATTAGTTTGTCACAGAGAGATTAGTTTTCATGTCATATGTTGCCAATGAATCCAATGTAGTATAGACACAAGGACACATATTTGCTGCGCACATAGGAAAAGCATAAGAAAAACAATGAAGCAGGCGCATTTGAGGCTAAGCAACAAGAGTTCGCAAGCGGATAAATCGAATAGCCGATGCAGAAATGTAACGAACAACTAGATGACAAACATAAAAATAGGTGCATATTTCCGCAAAGCATAAAGATAGACATAATGAAAATGGGTTGGTAATAACAAACTTCATATCATTCATTGTGTCAGAAAAATGTTGTAGCTGCTTCAAATTTGAAGTTTGTGGTTTATGTTGCACACTCGCTAAGAACCCAAAGTGCACCATATTGGAAATTATTTTATTCCGACGACGAAACTTCGATCATTGTACATGACGCCCAGTGTACAAATGTCATGGACATGATACATAAAGACTCAATAGTTTCACAGGACCAACTTAATTTTTTTTGAGGCCTCTCATCTAAGTACAGCTGTAGTATCGGTTCGGATACACACACACCAGCACACTCCAAGTGTGGCGGGCACGTCACTCTGACCACTATGGCATATCTGCGCGAGAAGCTACCTGAAATATATTATTGGCGAAAAAAACCCCGCTACAAAATCACGGGCCGAGCAGCGCTCCAACCCATGACCGGTGCTTCCGCAACTGGAAGGCGTACCGATCAAGCTACGCCTCATTCGCAAGACCAACTTAAATGGACGAACAACTTAAGTAACGTTCGCAAAGGCGAACACTACCTTGCCGATTTCATTAGGGTGCATTGGCAATAAAAAAGAGCATGGCAGTCACCGAAAAGCCTAAAGTTACAAATTATACAAAAACATGCAACAGTGTCAATTAATGTGGAAAGCTTCACACCATTGTAGCTAGTAACCGCAAAAGCAGCACAGAGCACCTATTTGAATTGCAGTGGAACCATTATTCATACATGGAAAATAAGCCGAGCATAGGAAGTAAATAGTATATCAATTTGTAATCCTAGTTTACAGTGGGACTACGTCCTGCAATTGGCCGACTTGGCTGTCATTAACAAAGTACCAGGTATTGCCATTGGATGAATACTTCATGCACATAGCCGCAAAAGGTTGGCAAATGACAACCAACAGCGTGATCTCAGCAAAATCACAGTTACACAATCGTAATTGATTAATAAACATACTATGACATTATATGAAATTACCGCTGAAACATATTAGCATTGAACAATTACTACATAAACAGCAAAGGAATCAATGTGTGACCCACAGACTTTGACGAATTAACTGATAGGCCTTATTACAATAAAAGTAGCAGTGGCAGCAGAAACCTAAAGCAGAAGCAATACATTTGTAATACCGCTTGCAAACTAAAACACAAACATCACTTGATCAGAATAGAAACCAAAACACCCACGATGAGACCAACAATCATGGCTATAGCAACTGGAGGGTGAACAACAAAAAGCCCTTGTTCCTTGGCTTCCACTGCAACAGCATGACTCTGAGGACAAGAATTCTTCAGAAGGTGTGTAGCAATACTATCAACTAGCTGCTTCACTTCATGAATCTCCATTTGCAATGCAAATACAGCATCTTGGTCCAGTGAATACACTGCTTTTGAGTTCTCTGTAGGCATCACCTTCTTCTTCCTTTCACTCGCAGCCCATGCCTGATACTGTTCTTCAGTGCGAATCCAGCGGCATGTAGTATCATCTTCCTGCGTTGATAACACCGTCATGACTATAAATCAATTGGAATCGATGTAGGGTGACAACAAACTCCAGAGAAACCAATACTGACCTTGACACTATTCAGACACTTAACGAAATACTGATCTTTAGTGCCCTCTTGCTTGCTCTTGATACGAACTAGTTGGATCTTGCATTTTGGACAATCAAGCAGTTGGGAGGGGTCGTCGTTGGCCATGACAGACGTTGACGCCGCACCAGATGCACCCTTCATCGCAGTCGATGCACCCATCCAAATGAAGGCAAAACTAATCCAAGATGAAACAGAAATCAGGTGCAGTGAGAAGGAAAAGAAATTGACCGAGATCGGCTACCAGGTTTGCAATGGCTACCTAAGTAGAAGCCACTTCGCGGAGGAGGAGGACAACCTTAAAACAAATAAAGATGGGAGGCATCGACTCACGGACTTAACAGTAACAAACCGCGTTCACAACGCATGGGTGCCGATACAGGGAGCAGCATTGATTGATCGTAGCAGCCCAGACTGCCAACTAACTAGGCAAGTGAGTGACCCTTGCAACACAAGCCAACCATCGCGACATAAACCATTTAAAGGGGAAATGAACCCAAGAAAGACAGAAGACGTAGCCAACAACAACGATGGCCAACTCTGAGAACGAAGCCAAGCAACTAGCCCAACAAACTCCATCAGGCCATACGAAGAATGCAGTTTCATGCGAAATTCAGATCACCACGCATACCAGACACTAGAGAAAACACACGATGCGTCACTATCAAGCAGTTAAAGGATGGCGCTAAGGAGAACAAATATGAAGGACGTATTGTCGTCAGTAATAGCTAAATTTATACGGTAAGTATATTACAAATATCAGATATCCAAGTACTAATTCTGCACGCATTATGAATACCAGAGAAGATATAATAAAATCTCATTCAGGTCAAAGTATGCGGTCAACTTGAAAAGATTATCCAGGAAGAAAACTACACTGATTTCGACATTCATGACGGAACTGGATCTATGAGAGGTCGCGTCTGGTAAGTCGTATGTCAAGCAAGTATGAAATACACAATTGGTCGCTATGATAATAATTTTCCAGTTCCTAGAATTATATGACTGAGTGCAACCATTGGACAAATCAGAACAGTAGCGTTGCTTATAATATAACCTACTATGAACACTAACTATGTGCATCTATGACTGGAGAAGTATATTTGAATTCATATTAACATTAACTGAACAGGCCAAAAAACCAAGATGGTAACACTGACCTGACAGGAGCAGCGTAAGTATTGGATTGAGCAGTATATCTTCGCCTGAACATAATATTACTATACATGACTTTGGAAAACATCGACATACTTTATAGGTTAGGTGCTTATTACATAATCCTGGCAACTATCATTATGGAGGAAAGCAACATTGGCTTGAGGACATTTAAGGTAAAGTAAGTTCATCTTATATTTGTTAATAACAAGTAGACACATTAAAAAGCAGTCCCATTACAAGCTACATATTTAACTCCTTAATAATAACCATTCAATGTGAATATAGGAAAGTGGAGAACTACAATGAGATTACTATGCACTTGTTGAGTGCAATCCAAGAGCACCAGTACCTGTCTACACGACCAAATAGAGACTACGAACGATGGCAAACAGCAGCACATATACAGACAAATGTGAAACCAACAGTACAAAGCATTAACATTGATATAGAAGCAATAATCAACCTCCTTTCACGAGAAAGTGTAAGGTATACAATTCAATTTTTCATCATTCTACATATGTAATATGAGGTCTGCTTACATAATTGCACTATATAAACATAGACATCAAAATTCAATTTTCTCGACAGGCAAACTGAAGGTGTAACAGCAGAATTCATAATGAAAGAGCTACACATAGACAAAGAAGCAGCCAGGTTTGTTATATGAATCCCATTGAAATTATCTATGGGTACAACAAAGAAGAGACCATAATACTCAAATGTTGTCACTAATCCTGTACATGTACAATTGTTGGCAGGAATGCACTGAAGGCAATGATACACGAAGGCAGCATCTACAACTCTATAGACTATAACCATTACAAGCTTGCAGACAATAACTAGGCCAGTATCTGTGGCAGTAGTATATTCACTTATGCTATTGGATGGTATATGATGCCATACTTGTAATGAAATAAAAGAGCTGAAAGAAGGGTGTCATGTCACGCAACTCCAAAAAATACATTGTCATTCCATCATTTGACAAGATCAGAAATACGTTAAGTAATACGAGCCATGTCACTATAATAAATATTACAAATTGCGATATCTGAATTCGTACAACATCAAAACTTGAAGTATCTTAAACTTCGGTACATAATTTGTACAAACATTAAAAAAACTATGACTGAAACATATCAAAAATGTCGTGTGTATGTAGGTTCACTCAAATAAAGAGCAGAGCATCCTAAATTCTTTTAAAATGGCTGCAATTATGAAACAAAGGAACACAATGGTTTAGAAGCAGTACATACATTCAGCACCTAAGACAACGCCAGCGCAAATGCAAACTTTCATTGTAGCTGAAGCAAAGACCGTGGAATTGTTCCTAAATTGCCCCTAAGTCTTGTAATATCCGTTGCAAGCTTACAGGCTATCGCATCAAAATTTACCTGCAAAACAATACACCACCCCCACCCCCAAAAAAAAAAGAAACGTCAAATATATATACAACAATACTCAGCTGAAGCTAATGTAATAAAATGTAAGCACTCCGAGCACAGTATACCGAATGAAGTTTAGGTTGCAGGTCAACGCCATCAAAACTTCAACAAAACATAGCACACATAACCCCAGTACGATTCCATCTGAAGTTATTGACAACAAATGAACTTATTGTCAGTATTAAAAATAGGTGCATCATATGCATTTCAAAATATATTGAAAATTATAACTTAGTCCTCACCCAACTAAAGCACAATCAGACCAAGATATAATCCGCATTCTAGCTGCTACCCATTGATGCTGCCACCCATGAACAAATGCTTCAAAGAAGGTATGCATACCAACTTTTAACATGTAGCAAATTCTCTCATGCGTGTCAATAGTACTCTCCGAAATAGGTGAGCCATGTCGTGGATCAAAAACAGATATCATGTTCTCTCGGTAATGACCAAACATAACACACCCAACGATGCTCAACAAGGGCAGGGAAAAATAACTGCAACACAAACAAAAATGAAAAAAGTAAACAATATCAACAGTTATAACCGATCGCACTACCCACTCATATAAAATTGCAAAGTACAAATGTGCACACAATGAACATAACATTACTCAGGTTAACATACATGCTTGCATTTTTTCAAATCATATGTAATAGTAGATCCAACAAAGTGGTCACGCAGAACTGAAGAAGAAGTATCAAAACAACCACTTATAATCATAGCCTGCACAATTGCAAGAGGGAATACAACAATATTAGTAAGTACTGAAGGCAATCAAATTTTGAAATGATAGCACAACATAACATCAAACCAAACACTCGACCAAAATATAAGCTAATACAAAGACACTTTACTAATCACCTCAGCAATGAGTACAAACATAATAATCTCAAAAAAATACAAAACGTTTGAAATACAAGTAAAGACATTATAATACAAACAGTAGAAGTGTAATTAAAATATATAGAACCACAACAGTGTTCAATATCCCACAAATTAAAGAGATGTAAAATTAAACAAATTACGTACAATTCACAAAACATACTTACCATGAAATCTGACACAAAGAAATGCCTCCATCGACAGTTCAAAAACGATGAATATAAATCATAATCATCCTGCTTAACACACCTAATAACAGCATCAAAAAGATCAAGATCTAATTCAGTCTTCCCTAACAGCTATGACCGAGCAGAGGCACATGATACTCGTATGTATTTGGGGAACATGTGCACAATAAAAGGCCTGTACGATATTAAGACAGTCAAAATGAGATACCAATATTCAAATCAACACAAACATGACAATCACATCGTAACAGATTAACATAGCTAGTAAAACTTACACATCGCAATCCTCAATTGCATAGATTTTGTCCATACCATTAGCATCATATACTGCGTTGACATCCCATGAGTAACCAAGTTCCCACGGTGTTAAAGTTTGGTCAAATGTCTGCATACTATCATCTTCAATTGATTCAACAGAAGAGTTTCCATCAGATGCATAAGCATTTAGGTCTATTCCAGACTGGTAGCGAAGACTGCGAAGCCATGCATAGAAACGAGACATCATAATAGAAACACGGATATTAGTATCATCATTGCACTTTGACTCCTGGCGGTCCATAATCACCGTATTAAAAGGCCTGGCATCCGATTCCCCAAATATGATCTCATGAAACAATCCACGACTTGTTTGACAAAGCTTGTTTCATTACATAATGTGAGAGATCCGAATTTAAGCCCAAATTAATATTTGCATCAATACCTTTCCCCTTACACCGTCTCTTAGGACGAATGAAACTCAAGCAATCTTGCTTCTTACGGGGAACACAAATATGCCTCACTCTAGATGATACAAAAGAGGATGACTCTGAAAATCATAAATGACAACTACATTAATATGAATACATACATATACATATACATATACATATACATATGCATATACATATACATATATATATATATATTGTTTTTTGTGATGACCAATACTAAGATGAATGCGGCGGTTATCATAAACAGTTCTAGATTAGTACATATTTATACGTTTCATATGCATAGTACTGTAACAGTAATCCAATAATAATAACCACCATAACTGATAACCCCACCTCCACTCGAAGCGACATCATCAATAATACATGGATAACGGAACCCATTAGTGTAGGGTAGCATAATCGACACAAGAACTGTCATAAACTTCATAACTTCACAACCAAGTAACCATAAGCTCGCATTAATGTTCTTGGAAATCTGAAGCTAGCGAAGAACAAAGGACCTGCAGCCTTAGGTTACAAAAAATTATACCAAAACAAGTCGGAAGCTGCTCCGTACGTATTGGAAATATAAACAAAAATTTTGATAATGCAAAGTGTACATATATACAGTTACCTCCATGGGTATTTTCAACATGCGTGCCATAGCAACAGCGGTTTTCCATATTGGAGCAAAACAATATCCATTACATGCACGAACATCAGATTCGGGCAAACGAGCCCAAAAATAACAACACCCAGCAGAATCCCTTGCCTGCAACAACAATTACATATATACAGAGCAGACAGCAATATTACACATTCTAAATTCAATCAAATATACCATAGAAAGGAAGAAGTAATGGTCATTTATACTATTCTGTCCATACACCAAACTAACAAACATATACAAAATCAAAAGTGCAGGAAGTAATACCTTGCAATTTGAGGAGTCATCACTTCCAATGTCAAATTTGGAGAAATTTCTATCTGCACCTATCATTGCTCTCATAGTATCATAGCAAAACACCCTTGTCCTAGGAAATGAGTTATGCTCCAGTGATAAGCGACCAAGACGAATGCTATCAAGGTACAGTACCTGATAAATCAATTCGATTAGTACTAAGTAGAACTAGTTGACAACAAACTAATGCAGTAAGGAAATCAACATACTTGCACAAACAGTGAACATCCTGTAAAGTTAGGGAATTTCAGAGTAGCTGTTGTATCCTCTTTCAACTTCTTAACTGCATCCAATAACTTTGTAATAACAAATTCAGACCAATCATAAGTACAAATCAAACGAGGATCCTCAAGTGCATTCCAGTAGTCAATACTAGCGTAATCATGCTTCGATGATGGTGATAACAGTGTTGAAACAATAAAAACCACAAAAGCAACCCTGAATGCATCTTCTTCTGCCTTGGTCATTGGATAATTGTATTCTCTATCGAGCAATTCCTGAACAACTTTAATACTCCGATGATCTTTGAAACCAACACCTAAATAGTCTTTTATAACTTTGTCTTTACAGCGACTATAACAACTTCCACTTTGCAACACTCTTTTTCCAGAACATGGTATTCCAAAAACAGTCGCAACATCATCTTTACTAAATTTGAATCTCACATCCTGGCCTACTACAATTTCTAAAGTCTTCTCATCAACACATCTCATCAACCACACAGCAAACTTTCGATTAATCTGCTTCATTGGAGGAAAATGAAGCATTCCACCAAAACCAGTTGAATTAACCAACTCCCTCTTACTAAAATCAAACTTGGAAACTACTTCATTAATGAGACGGACACAAGACCTCGATGCTACACAAGAACCTTCAACACGAGATGTATCACCAATTTCAAAATTAACCCGATATACAAATAGTGAAAATACCAAAATTAATAACTTAAGGATCACTACAATATATTAGTTAACTGCAGTTTCAAAACAGTATATGCAAACAACTTAACCAATTCTGACATATAGTTCCCTTAAAAACCACATTAACCAAAACAATATAAAGTACACAGTGCTACAATCAGGCTTGCTATAGGATGCCAGATCCAAAAGGCTGCCAAATCAAAATTACCATAACCAATTCGCTATTAAAAGGATTGTTGGTATTTCTAACATCACTACTAAAAGTAGAGATAGTTCCTATCCTCAGTAACGGCGCCAGAAATACCCTGGGTATTATAATTACTTGTCATTAGCAACTAGTCACCTTTGAATTACTAATATTCCTAATCATGAAATAGGTTGTCATCCCCGATTATATTGCTAGTAAATTATCATAGATTTATATTGTACTTATTGTGACTAGGCAAATAAAATATATGAATAAGATATGAATGTAAACTAATGGGTTCTGCAAGCGGACAGATAATTATACCGTTGTAGCATTTCACCTAGGGAAGTATCCAGGTTATCGATTTATAATTATACCTCTAGGAAGGCTATGTGATAAACTATTATTGCCATATTGATGAAGTACATGAATAATTGATATTAATTACGTACTCTAATCTAATCAGGCAGAGGTCACAAGATAAATATTGATGAAGCACAACATATGAATATATTAGAGTAAAGTCTCTCTAATCTGAATATTAAATACAATAAAGTAACTAAGAACTAGATCTATTACCGAACTCTTACGCTCCAGCCCGGGGCGCCGGGGCTCAGATCCGATGAAGAACTA
Organism: Chrysopogon serrulatus; assembly: GCA_015844335.1. NCBI lineage: Eukaryota > Viridiplantae > Streptophyta > Magnoliopsida > Poales > Poaceae > Chrysopogon > Chrysopogon serrulatus. The sequence continues at coordinate 777,400 of JADLZL010002386.1, forward strand.
GATCTCCTCTACTTCTAATCTAGCTAGCTAATCCTATGAACTAGAAGGCTCTTAATAAACTTGAAGGCTCTTGATGCTTGATGGCTTGAGGCCTTGATGAATAATGAATTGGCTCTCTCCGGGGGGTCTACCCATGTATTTATAGTCGGTGGGATGCGCGTGCGCCGCAGATCAAACCGACTTAACCAACGGTGGAGATGAAAACCCTAGGCGTCGGGAGGAACACGATGCGGAAGGAGGAGGTCGGGCGGGCTCGGGGGCGCCGCCGGGCGCCATGGTGGGGCCGGCCGCCCCCCCGGGCCCCCCGGCCCCTCGCACCTCCCGGGTGTCTTCTCGAGTCTTCCCGAGTCTTCCCGCGGTGTCCTTCGTGGCGGATAAGTTTCGTGTATATTTTTGCACTTAAATCCCTCTTTTCAGCTTTTCTGGAACCTCTTTTCAGCTTTTCTGGAAATCTCCCTGGAAATTACAGAATATGCAAAACTCGTGGAAATTGTCAGATAAATCCCTAGACTAGTGTGTTTTCTTGTTTCCTTTTGGGTGAAAAGCTCTAGTAAAAGTTGACGCTAACAGGTGTCAACAATACCCCCAAGCTTTACCTTTTGCCAGTCCCTTGGCAAACACACTACGCCTAATTGTTTATTACATTTGGATTAGGAGTTGCTACAATGTCATTATACTTTCCAGTACACATGCTTTCAAGTAAAATTTTCCTCTGGATCAAACAATGTATACTTTAACCTTCAAACTTACTCATTTTACCTGTAATATGGGGCTTCACAACTTTTGCATAAGTCTTGAGCAGTCGAAAGATAGATCAATCAAGCTAAACACTATGTCTCAAGTCCTTTGCAATACTATAATTCCGGAGTTTTTAATAGGTTTTCAGAATAAAACTCAGAGCTTTGTTGTATGACACCCTCAAATCTCTCAGTGTATGTGGTATTTGTGGTGCTCTCTTGAGGCATTAATGTTGTTATGCCTCCTGTAGCTAAAGGTGTATAAAGTGGAGCTTATATGAGTGGCAATAACAAGGATAGGCATACTTGCAAAACATGTATCATAAAGTCAACTAATGGATCCACAGAGAATCGAAGCATACAATCAAACCAAGATGTGCATGTGTATGAAATATGATGGATGGGTGTATATTGTTTTTTATGGCTAACTCCTATTTCTATTTTTGCTCTTTCGGGAATGACTCTCGTTTAAAATTTTTCTCAGGAAAGACATGGGCTATCTTTATTATTTCTTTTTATTCAGGGAGGCGGGCATCTAGTACCCATTGTTTTAATGGTTGGGACATTTGTCCATCTTTTACTCCCCTTTTCTTTTCTTTTCTTTTTCTTTTCTTTTCTTTTGCTTTTCTTTATTTTGCATAGCCACATGTATCCTTTGAATACAATAAATGAATCGAGAGGTAAGATCAGGACTTAGAGCATTAAAAGACAAGGGTTATCCTATAGGTTGTGGGAATATTTTTGTGTCCTCTCCCAGCGTAGGAGGTGAACGTTTTATGATGAACATGTATGGAAATATGGTGAATGATTGCGATTACTCCTTGGAGTAGGAATAATGCATATGTGGTCTGGAGTGTGTAAGTGATTCTTGATTTTAAAAGCATGACAAGACTCTCATAAGGTATACAACACAAGGTTGACTGAACTCAATACAAAGCAAGCAGCTTTAAATGTGAAAAGGTTTTCCTATCTCTAAGATATTAAATTTTTGGCTTTGGTAGGAATTCACATTTATCATACAAGAGCTCATCATATAAATTTTAGATTTTCAAAATAAATTCTCAGAACATAGCAGCTTAGGAACAAGATAAATAGTAGCTCAACTTTCATGAATCATATCAATTAACTACCTAGACTCAGCGCAAGCTTATACCTCCACAATTAAGGTTCAGAATAAATTCTCCAATTAAAATAACAGTGCTTAGAACCGAGGAGATTTTAAGTTTGGCAAGCAGGTACTTAGTAAGCATTATAACAGAGCAACTATTCATCATCTCCAAGATAATTTTAATGTTCATCAAATTTAATAGCTCTAGCCTGAACTAATTTATACTCTAATAAATATGAAACTAAATGTTTATTTGGTTTTATCTTTTTATAATATCTAATATTTAATATCTAGCATAAGACTCTATGACTTTATGGACCTTCATGTGCCCACTATTTTTGGTATTTTATGACTATTTATAGTAGACTCAAAAATCGCTTAGATGTAGTCACTGATAACTAGGGGATGCTCCTCCCCCAAGCTTGATGATTGCAATATTGGTGCAGATGTTCTTTAGAGCGAACTAGCCAAGAGCGAACCCGGTGATTGCCACTAATAGTCTCTCTCTTCTTGCTATAATGTCATTCCCCTGCATAAATACTCCACAGAAACCAAAACTCGAGTCTCGAATATAATTATGGGTTAGCGGTCACCAAAGAGTAATTGATTACTTTTATGAGTTATCTTTAAATGTTGTCCAATTTAAGCAGGTTTTAATTCTCTTTTTGAATTTTCTTTTTATGATGCAAAAATTATGAATGCTATATATATATATATATATATATTTTTTTTTATTATGCCACCACAGTGGATGTTCCTTCAGAAAATACCATCGGGTATCAACATGGGGCTTTAATGATGCCATGAATAATACAAGAAATATTTTAAATTTAATATGCTTTAATATGCTAACAGATAGTGCTACTAATCGAATTTTAAATTACTAATACATTTAATGAGATAACTACTATTCTAACCTTATGGCTAGGGTACGGAATTTAAAGTCTACCGACAGGACTTTAGACCAAGGTAAGCACTTACTCAGTGGGTTCATCGTCCGAGGTAACCTCAGTCAACTCCCCGTCTCGTGGTGATGCGTCGCGTGCTTCCTTCCATCTTGCTTCGGTCTCTTTTGCTTCTTTTTCTTCTAGCTTCTGCTCTTCTTTGTTCGTCTTCTCCCATGCTTCTAATCGTGCTAGGATCTCCTCCTTTTCTTCCTTGGCGAGCTGGTCCATCCTTTCTGCTTCTTCTGCCCAGTTACTCCAGCGAGGCACGTGCGTGTTCTCTTCTTGCTCAGGGAAGCGATCTTTATATCTCACGATCTTGCCAGGGAAGTCTTCCCAGCCACAGTGAGGTTGAGCAGCCTGACGGTGTGCTTGGCGTCTTCTCCTGTTGCGCTCCCTTCTGGCCTGTTCATGGTTATTTAATGTTCTGAATTGATAGCGTACCTTTCCGGTAGGTAAGTTGAAGTGGATGTGTCCGGACCCGATGTAGATGTTGGCGTTGGTAGTGTAGAGGAACGGTCTTCCCAAGAGAATCAGGGATTCATCGTCCTCCTGCATGTCAAGAACTAGAAAATCTGCAGGTATATATTGTCCTTGAATCCTTACCATGACATCCTTAACTATTCCTTCAGAAAATCTCAGTGATTGGTCCACCATCTGCAATTGAATACATGTTGGGTATAACGGTAAATCAAACAATTCATCATATACCTGTTTTGACATTACGTTGCAGCCTGATCCAGTATCACAGATGGTATAAGGAAAGGTGGTGTCTTTGATTATGCATTCAATGATTGGGACACCTGGATCACCTCTTTTGATTGGGAATGGCTTGGGTAGTCAGTGGTCATTTTCTGTGTTGATGGCAATGATTAATTGAGTTGTCTCCTTAGGTGTATGCTTGGTCCTCCTCCATCTTCTATTATTTCTATTGTTCTTCTTTTTGACATTGGGTGCGATTCTTGCTCTTCTTGTTGTTGAAATTGCTTCGGGGCTGCAGGAGATTTCAGGACGCGGTTCTTGAATGTGAATCTCTCCTTCTTGTCTTTGATGGACAAGACGATCTTGGCGAACTCTGCATAGATGATGGCTTTTGTTGTACACAGGAATGGTCTGCCCAGAATGATGGGTGCCTTCTCATCTACTCCTATCTCCATGACCACTAAGTCAATTGGGACATATGATTGTCCCACTCGAATGACAACTTCTTCTAGTACTCCCTCAGGGTAGCAAATGGACTGATCTGCAAGCTGCAAGCGCATGTTCATGTACAACAGGGGATCATTTAATATTTTCTCATAAATTACCTTGGACATGATGTTGACGCTTGCGCCGAAGTCACAGATAGCCTCTGGAAAGCTATGGCATCCTATGGCGATAGGAATGACAGGTCTTCTAGGGTCTCCTATCTTCTCTGGTAGAGAGTGGTCAATCCACTGTATATCTGCAGGCTCAATATGATATTGGGTTGCATTGTGAATATCAACAAGGTTAGCAGTTTCTAAATCTTCTGGTTGGCCTAGAATCTTACCTTTCTCTAATGGAGGTACAAAAAAGCAGCCTAATTGAGCTAATTGTGATTCTAACATTTTATTAAAGCTATGTTGATTCTTTATGGTGAAGCAAAAGTATCCATTCTAGCATGTATGTTTTCCAAAGTTTTATCATTTGACGTTAGCTTTCTAGTCATTTGATCTAGCAGTTTGGATTGACTAGTAACTAATTCTCTCAAAGGCGGAAGGTTATAATTATTGAAGTTATTACCTTGATTGTTACCTTGGTAATTACCTTGTCGAGGTTGTTGGTTCCACCCCTGATTTTGTTGAGGACGATAGTAGGTGTTATTGTTGATGAAGTTCACATCCTCTTGCAGTGCAGGGCAGCTGATAGCTGAGTGCCCATAGTCTCCACATTCTTCACATGTCATATGGGAATCATTGACGTGCATGACTTCCTTCTTTTCTATGTCGAGCTTCTTCATAATGAGGTCTAGCTTGGCAGTGACCATGTCAGCTTCCTTGAGATGATGGATTCCTCCTCCCTTTTTGCGAGGTTGAGTACGTTCTTCATTGCATATTGAGTTTGAGGCCATCTTCTCGAGAAGTGCTTTAGCATCAGAGAGCTTTAGTGACAAGAAAGCTCCTCCCACCGCAAAGATCAATAGACTCACGGGTGCTAGAGATGAGCCCGTGGTAGAAAGTCCTGCATTAACAGCCACTCCTTTATCCCATGATGAGGACAGTCTTCAATGTAGTTCTGGAATCTTTCCCATGCTTTAGTGAATGATTCATCATGTTGTTGATGGAAACTTGAAATCTTCCCACGTAGAGCATTGGTCTTGGCTGTAGGAAAGAACTTTGCTAGGAAAACAGTTGAGCATAGGTCCCATGTAGTGTGTTTATCTTTATTGATGTAGAACCACTGCTTAGCTTTCCCCAATAATGAGAACGGGAAAAGTCGGAGCAAGATAGCATCTTTTGATACTCCTCTGATAGTGAAGGTGCTGCAAATCTCTAGAAAGTGTTGTAAGTGTGCACTTGCATCTTCATGTCCTTTTCCACGTAATTGGCTGGCTTGAACCATGGTGATGAGAGCAGGCTTGAGCTCGAATCCATTCTCCCCGTTGTTGACGGGCTGGTCCAAATCCGGATGTTTGTTGTTGTTGGGGCAGAGAACTCTTGCAGTGACTTCTCAGCCATGTCTTCAAACACAGGAGTTAGGTCTTCACCTAACTGATCTTCTGCTTGTTCTTCTACTTCTTCTTCAAATTCTTCTTCCAGTGTTGGAGCCGGCTCCCTTGAAGAGTTGACTTGAGCAGGTGTTCTTGATGGTGACTCGAATTTCTACCTTATTTCTGCAAGTCTTTTCTTTCTAAGGAGTTTCTCAGGATCGTCAGTAAAGTTCTTTGGAAGAGAAAAAACCATTCATTCATCACCCCGCATAAGATAAGAAAATGATAACAATGAAGGGTGTACCGATGAAATAGAGAGATCGATTGATAATAAAAGTTTATCCATGTATACACAAATGATCAATATGTTCTAAGTTTACTGTGCCTTCCCCGGCGACGGCGCCAGAAATGCTTGTTGGTATTTCTAACATCACTACTAAAAGTAGAGATAGTTCCTATCCTCAGTAACGGCGCCAGAAATACCCTGGGTATTATAATTACTTGTCATTAGCAACTAGTCACCTTTGAATTACTAATATTCCTAATCATGAAATAGGTTGTCATCCCCGATTATATTGCTAGGAAATTATCATAGATTTATATTGTACTAATTGTGACTAGACAGATAAAATATATGAATAAGATATGAATGTAAAGTAATAGGTTCTGCAAGCGGACAGATAATTATACCGTTGTAGCATTTCACCTAGGGAAGTATCCAGGTTGTCGATTTATAATTATACCTCTAGGAAGGCTATGTGATAAACTATTATTGCCATATTGATGAAGTACATGAATAATTGATATTAATTACGTACTCTAATCTAATCAGGCAGAGGTCACAAGATAAGTATAGATAAGCATGGGTGATAGCATAATCATCAAGTATCATAATTATGGATAATCATCAGAGCATCTTACTAGTCATAATCATAGCTAGCCATTAAATAAACTAGGAAAATAAGTCTATAACTGCGTCAATTGAATAACTCTAATTAGTGCAACTACATCTAATCATCATTGCTAAATTAACCCTAAATCATTATTACATGTAAAGAGGCATCAACTAATGAGGGTTTTGAGACAATAAAGTCACCTCCTTCGCGACCGCGCCAATGCTAGTCCTACATACGGGGGGTGGACTATAAAGGAACTAACGTAGCTGTCACCTACGCAGACTACCACACGTCCCGGCATGTCAGGGTGCACTCGCAGATAAACAAGACATCTAGACACCCCGTCTACATATCGCCTATCATCTACCCATTGTACATATGGATAAACGCTATACGAGCAATTACATGAATTCAATAAGATCAAAGTAACTAAACTAGACATATAACCAAAGTAGACAATGACTAATGCAATTAAGAACATATGAATATATTAGAGTAAAGTCTTCCTAATCTGAATATTAAATACAATAAAGTAACTAAGAACTAGATCTATTACCGAACTCTTGCGCTCCAGCCAGACGCCCGGGGCTCCAGATCCGATGAAGAACTAGATCTCCTCTACTTCTAATCTAGCTAACTAATCTTATGAACTAGAAGGCTCTTAATGAACTTGAAGGCTCTTGATGCTTGATGGCTTGAGGCCTTGATGAATAATGAATTGGCTCTCTCCAAGGGGGGTCTACCCATGTATTTATAGTCCGGTGGGATGCGCGTGCGCGCCGCAGGATCAAACCGACTTAACCAACGGTGGAGATGAAAACCCTAGGCGTCGGGAGGAACATTCGGAAGGAGGAGGTCGGGCGGGCTGGGGGGGGCGCCGCCGGCGCCATGGTGGGGCCGGCCGGCCCCACCCGACGGCCCCCGGCCCCCTCGCACCTCCCCGGTGTCTTCTCGAGTCTTCCCGAGTCTTCCGCGGTGTCCTTCGTGGCGGATAAGTTTCGTGTATATTTTTGCACTTAAATCCTCTTTTCAGCTTTCTTGAAATCTCCCTCGAAATTACGTAATATGCAAAACTCGTGGAAATTGTCGATAAATCCCTAGACTAGTGTGTTTTCTTGTTTCCTTTTGGGTGAAAAGCTCTAATAAAAGTTGACGCTAACTGGTGTCAACAAGGATCATCGTACATATTAATCAAAACATGAGTAAATGATCAATCAATTGCTACGGAAACAGCAACCTAAGAAATATATCAGATACAACCAGATCAGTACCTCATATACGAAATACGCAATGGAAATACCAAATCTACCGCAGCCGCAAAAGGTACAATACAAATAATGATCAAAAAAACTGTACCTCCGCGGGCAAATCCGATTGCACAAATCCATTCATATCAGATTCAACCGAATCACAAGACTTTAACGATTCCTTCAGTCCTAAAGCTGATTTCTTCAACCTCTTCCGAGCGACGGAACGCATATGAGTAGACTAAAAAGGAAAGAGCACGGCGAAGATCTGATAATCAACCAAACCCTAGAACGATACTTCAACAGCCCAACGCTACACATATTTTACCTCCAGAGAACCCGTATGAATCGGGTTGGACTAGCTTTTGGCAAAAAGAGAGAACGCGCAAAAGTTCCAGGATGCTCGAAAAGCTGGGAAAAGAATAGCACATGACACCTCATAAATGTATGCACTGTATACTTCATATGACCCCACTAAAACACTGTATAGTACAGTGTTTCATTACTAGAGTTGTCAGGAGTATTACACCCACCGTTACGTCTTCGGTCACTTCGAAAACAAAACCAACTATAATGTTGCACGAATCGCAGAAACTATCCAACGGTTCCCAGAGAGGGGATATCTACTCCCCGGGCCACAGAAATATTCGGCAGTGTGCGGTGGCAGAGAGGAATTGATTGCGCGCGAAGTCGGGGAACCTACCGGCTGCCGGAGACGAAGCGGATCGGTATCTCGCCACCACGCCGCCGCGGGCATTGGTCGCAGACCTGGTGGCTGGCGCGCCCTCACGTTGAACTACGTTTTGAAAAGTTGAATCGCCATTTCGTCGAAGGCTCCAAGGCCCAAGGGCCCCAAGCCCATCGGTGTCTGGTAAAAGCAAATCCTTTTCATTTTTCTTTTTTAGTTAAATAAAATAAAATATCTTCCGCTCAAAAAAAGTTGATAAAATATTTTTTCTTTATATTAAATACTTCCTCCATTCCAAATTATAATATGTTTGGCTGTCTTGTTCAAAAATTTGTGCAAAATATCACTTCTTTTATTATGCCTTGTTTTACAATAAAAGTCCTTTAAGAATAACTTAAATTTGACTATGTTTGCGTAAATTTTTTGAATAAGAAGTGATCAAACTTGAACTAAAAAAGTCAAACGTCTTATAATTTTGGATGGAGGAGGTAGTAATTTATCTAATTCAAAGAAATTGTAATTTATCTCTCTAAATGAAACGACAATTTTAATCTAATAACTAGAATAGCAATTCTAACAAACACAGCCTGTTCATAATTTTTGGTAAACAAAACAAGAAAAATATTTATTTTTGGCTCAATATATTTGTGCTATAAAGTAGTATATTTGGGCCTTCTACATTTTAGAAGGGGCAACCTGGCATAATAAGCTCATATAAACGAGCAATGAGAGCTCGAAGTCAAAACTGAATACTGCTACAGAGTGCAGCATACGATCAAATTCTAGTTTAGAAACAGCATGGATCGGGAGTATATTAAATTTAGGTTTCCTCTTTCTGATTTACAATATTCAACATTCAGCAGTATTGAGAATAGACTCCAGTGTGTATAGAGATCTTTATGAAAAGAAAAATGGACAGCATGAAAGGAGAAAAACTGCATTCGTAGCAAAGGTAATCACAGTCAATCAGGGATTGCACAACTGAGCCCCCACCAGCATTTTGGCAATCAAAGTTCTTTGGTCGCCCTGCACTCTTGTTAGTGATATTTCAGGGGATGAAATTCTTTACAAGTACTACCAGTGTCAGTGTCCAAGAAAATCCACGATGAGGACATGACCCATTCAGATACAACCATTGATTATAAGGTGAGCTTGTTCAGGGATTTTTGGTGCAACTCACTTGGTTCCACATGTACATGTTCCTATTTGCTTGTAGGTACAAATATTTCTCAAAGTGCAGGGCAATCAAGATTCGTCGGTGACCCAATAGTATCTCGTTGGAAAGGCCGTAACTCAACCATCCGGAGTACAATTGAGGTCAATGAGCACTTGATGACATTCCGTCGCTGTTGCTGTCAGAAGCTACATCATCGTCATGGGCTTGATATTCACACTTGGGACCTTGGCCCAAGTTGGAGCATGTTCCGAGAAGATGGAAAACACACCAAGGAAGCCCTTGGACGCCCTCCTCCTTGGCCACCACCTTAGAGGGCTAGCGAGGACGTCCAAGCCAAGCCGGAGGCCCAGTCCAACTCGAGTTCGCGTCAGTCTCGGCCTTCAGGACCAGCAGGCAATAAATCGGACGCTCAGGACACATCCGAACTCCGTTTTTGATGATCCACATATGGATGAAAAGATAATTTCATAAGCTAACTAATGGCTTTGGTTTGAGGTCCAAATTCCATCGGAGTCAACGGGAATCGTCAAAACAAGTGAGCGTCCAGAACCTGTTTGGGCGTTGCATTGCTATCTTTTGGGCCGTTGGGCCATGTAATGTATAGGCCCATGAGGAGGACGTGAATGAGGGTGCTTGCACGTCCCTTAGACCATATAATCAGTAGCCGCCGTCTATGTTAGGGTTTGGGTTTTGCTTTAGATCAATCTGTCATTGAACAAATCGCCGTTATCGGTTTGTGAAACCCCACGTTGAGATCTTAATCATATATCGCAATTGTCACTTCACTTGAGTTGCGTATTATCTTGTTCTTGCTTGTGTTCTTCGATTCGCAGCGGGGATTAGCCTTCTTGGCGAGGTCAACCGGATTGTGACACGGTTGATAACAGAGGAGACGTGGTGCTAAGGTTGCAGGGTTCGGGTCTTTGTGATCTGAAGCCGGATCGGTGTGTCGCTCTTCGATCAAATCGATAGTTATCTTGAACCTGATGGAAGATCGAGAATCACGTTCCCATTAAGTGGTATCAGAGCTTAAGGTATACCATCAGGTTTGAAGTTATCTCTTAGTTTGTGTTTTATCTTCATCCCATAATCCACGGCCATAATTGTTCCCCATCCTAGAGCCAGCCACGCCATAGCCTTGGCATAATTTTGTTTCAGAGTTCGTTGTATTGAATTTGTGTCCTAGGTCAACGTCTTAGTGTTGGTTTAGACCGTGTTCTTCTCTAATTTGTGTTGATCCCTCCACCCACAACCATTGTATATCATCATCGATTTGCATCTTGTGTCCACATAAAACTCTGATTTGGACGTCTACATTAAAACAGTCATAACTTTTTCGTCCAAACTCGAAACGGGGCGAATTTTATATCTACGGAGAACGCCAGAAAATTTTAGATTTGTTTCATCCCAGCAAAGCTGGGTTCGCAAAAATTAGATTTGTGAAATTCAATCAGCAAAATTGAGTTTTTGGGCCCACAAATTTTGGTGTTATTTTGAGAGCACAATACTTATTTTCTATACACCACATCTTTGATTCAATTGAGCTCAAATTTTTTTTGTGGATTGTTCTTGTGTGCTCCATACTGAGAAAAAAATATCAAAAGATCAAAAGAAAAGTTTGTATACATAGAAAAGAAAAATAGTAAAAAAAGAGAAGAGAATAGGAGCACATAAGGAACAACTAATTGCTCTATTTTGTGTGGTGCCTTTGCCTTGTTCATGTCCATTGGTTTCATTCATAATTATTCCTTTTATCCTTGTTTCACCCCCTTGTTTATCATAATTGGTGCTAGGGACACGCATAGACCAGCAACTAGGACAAGTGCTTTGGACATTTATTCAATATTGCTATCTGTTACTAAATTGTGTGCCATATATATAAATTTGTTTCTTTGTGTGCCTCCCAAGCTCCACATATATACTTCAGATCAGTACAGAAAAAGACCCTTGCAATTTTGGTGTCACATCCTCATAGGTATTACAAACCAGCCGTCGGTTGTACCGTCCACTGTCTTGCTTTGGTAAGAACACTTGTAAGAATTTGGTAAGGCCTGTTAGAGTGTGATTCCACCAACCCATAAATAGCTGATAGGGAATTATTTTTATTGCTAATAATATCAAACAAAGAAATTCTTTTTAAGTTTGACTTACAGAAATTTATGGATGAGTTCTCCACAAGGATAGATGAAATAATTGCAAAAGTGGAGACGTCTTCATCACCAACTCCCACACGTACTATGGAACTTGCACAACAAGTACTCAGTTCTCAAATGGAGAAGGCGGAGCAAAACCAAATCAACAACATGTTCCAAACATACTTTGTTGTGAAGGATCGACGTTATCGTGTTATGATAGATGACAAGACATGCAAGAACCTTGCAAGCTTAGAGTTGGTCGAGAAGCTTGGCTTGACCACAAGACCACATCCACATCCATACTATATCAAATGGGTGAATTCTTGGGATAAGATAAAGGTAACAGAAATTGCACGCATTGAGTTTTCCATTGGTACTTATAAGGATAGCGCAGAATTTGATATAGTACCGATGCAATATTGTCAATTGCTATTTGGTAAACCATGGATATCTGAAAATAAGGTTATGCATAATATGATTGCTAATAAATATTCATTCAAATATAATGGTAGAAACATTACTCTCATACCCATGAGTGCTGCTGAAATTTTAAGAGAAGATCTTTTAAGAATAGAGAGAAGAAAGAATGAACCTTTTAGGAAAGAATGGTTAATTTCTAATGTTACAATACCTTCTTCTAAATCTAAATATTTACAAAATAAAGATGTTGCTATATCTCTTGTTGAAACTAATAGTTTGCAGCATGTATTTACAAAAGAGGATAAGGTAATAGAGAAAGAACCGGTAACTATTTCAGGTAAGAGCTCTCTCGAGGTGCTAAATTTACCCACCAATGATGCTATTAATGCAATACTAGAACCTTCTCTTGATTTACCTTTGCCACATGATGATTCTACTGATATTTGTGATAAAAAGAAGTTACATGATAGTACTTTTATTATTCCTATGCCATCACTTGTGAAAGAAATTAATTCTTATGTTTTAGAACAAAGTACTGTTGCTACTAGTAAATATTTTCTTTCTATTACCACTGAAAAGGATGAGCTAAAATTATTATTTTCTTTAAATACTTTGGGTTATATTAACTTTCATACTCTATGTGCTCTTATTGTTTTAGAAGAGAAATTTAAAAATATTAAATTGCCATGGTTATCTAGATGTACATATTACTTTGTTGGCAAATATAATTTCAAAGGAGAGTATATGGTGCATCGTGTCTATATTTGTTCAAATCTGAAATCTCCTTTTACTATACAAAAATATGATCAACTAGAGGGCTGCAATAGCTATAATTTTATCATATCAAGTGCTTCTAGTTAAGTTAAATTTCAAGAAGGGAAGCTATGTTGGCTGCTACCTACAATCTATCCTGCACCTAACCTCAAACCGAGGACGGTTTGTTGTCAAGAAGGGGAGGATGATGAGGACATGACCCATTTAGATACAACTATTGATTATAAGGTGAGCTTGTTCAGGGATTTTTGGTGCAACTTACTTGGTTCCACATGTACATGTTCCTATTTGCTTGTAGGTACAAATATTTCTCAAAGTGCAGGGCAATCAAGATTCGTCGGTGACCCGATAGTATCTCGTTGGAAAGGCCGTAACTCAACCATCCGGAGTACAATTGAGGTCAATGAGCACTTGATGGAAAGCTTATTTGATAAGCTTCCAAATAGATCTGGTCCTATCTCAATATCACATTGGCAAGATTTTCAAATCATCAAGACATTCCGTCGCTGTTGCTGTTAGAAGCTACATCATCGTCATGGGCTTGATATTCACACTTGAGACCTTGGCCCAAGTTGGAGCATGTTCCGAGAAGATGGAAAACACACCAAGGAAGCCCTTGGACGCCCTCCTCCTTGGCCACCACCTTAGAGGGCTAGCAAGGACGTCCAAGCCAAGCCGGAGGTCCAGTCCAACTCGAGTTCGCGTCAGTCTCGGCCTTCAGGACCAGCAGGCGATAAATCGGACGCCCAGGACACATCCGAACTCCGTTTTTGATGATCCGCATATGGATGGAAAGATAATTTCATAAGCTAACTAATGGCTTTGGTTTGAGGTCAAAATTCCATCGGAGTCAACAGGAATCGTCAAAACAAGTGAGCGTCCAGAACCTGTTTGGGCGTTGCATTGCTATCTTTTGGGCCGTTGGGCCATGTAACGTATAGGCCCATGAGGAGGACGTGAATGAGGGTGCTTGCACGTCCCTTAGACCATATAATCAGTAGCCGCCGTCTATGTTAGGGTTTGGGTTTTGCTTTAGATCAATCTGTCATTGAACAGTCGCCGTTATCGGTTTGTGAAACCCCACGTTGAGATCTTAATCATATATCTGCAATTGTCACTTCACTTGAGTTGCGTATTATCTTGTTCTTGCTTGTGTTCTTCGATTCGCAGCGGGGATTAGCCTTCTTGGCGAGGTCAACCGGATTGTGACACGGTTGATAACCAGAGGAGACGTGGTGCTAAGATTGCAGGGTTCGGGTCTTTGTGATCTGAAGCCGGATCGGTGTGTCGCTCTTCGACCAAATCGATAGTTATCTTGAACCTGATGGAAGATCGGGAATCACGTCCCCATTAAGGTATTGAGCTCAAGAGATCACAAATCAGATGCAATAAGTTCCATATAGCATTCAAGATCAAGCACGCAATATCGATTACATATGCTTTGAGGTTCCTTCTTGATCCCATTGGTTGTTCCAAAGTTCTCATCTTCAGATGATTAATTAATTCCTTTTCTCATAAGATGAACAGATAATTAAGTATTGCAATTTGTAAAACTGTGAGCAGTTTGGCATGCTAGCTCGATTGCATACACAAAACGGGGCCACAACCATAGATTCTTTCAGTACATAAGTGCCATGCAATATGATGGTGATGCCATCTGACTTCTGTATGTGCTCCATAGCAAACATGACAGTCTCCAACATCTCAACAACATATGAAACGGAGGGATTCATTTCTCCACTCATTTCCTGTACTTTCAGCATTCTGCCTCCAGGTTGCCAAGACTGAGAATATATATCCAAGTATCCAACGATTGAATCTTGTTAGAAAACAAAAGTAAACATTTGTGGTGTGAAGCACCTTCAAAATTCCCATGTATCATATTGCAGAGACATAGCTAATCTGTACAGTTGCACAGTTTTTTTTGGGGTACCTGGCTCAGTATAGATTGTTGTAATAAAGAACAATAAGTGTCAGTGCTAAAAGCAAGTAATCAGCATCTACAAGCAAGTTATGTTTCTGGCTAGAAGTCTCCAATTACACTGAACCAGTTGTTCCCCAGCAGCATAGTGAAAAACATCAGCTAGGGAGCAAAAAAGAGAAATGTGATAGCAACATCCTAGAGGTATAATTTTTGGGGGCCGGATTTTCCCCAGGGACATTTTCAAGCATCAGGATTTGTGTGGGTGGCCAAAAATGCGAACCTGCTTAGTTCCAGGTTTCTCGCTCACTTGATTCAACCTCACATGGGCAATACAGAAAATGCAGAACACATCGGTTCAAGCACGTGGCATAGGTTTAGCAAAGGTATAGGTTTACCAAAAAGGGACGGCTACCTGTCGCCCAAATTGAAATTGTAAGAAATTAAAAAAGGTACATGTTCTGAAATGCCAGCACTGGAGCCAAGAATGAGAGAGAAGGTCACGAGCTTCCCGCATTGGAGGAAAAAGGGAGACCTCCCTGCCGTCCAAATGCTCATGGATGCAGATGGAATCAAGATTCAATGAGGAAGTGTTCGAGTCAGGTTGAAGAAGAGGCAATAGCACCGTTGGAGTTGCAGGGGAGATGACTGCCGCATCTCTGGGGCAAGCTTCTGGAGGGTAACTAGTGAAATGGGGTTTCATTTCTCTAATCTACAGTATATCCAACATTCAAACCTTGTTAGGGAAAAAAAAGTCTAACCTTTTGGTTCTGGACTAGAGTTACTGGTGAAGCGCCTTCAAAGTTCTCAGGTACCATACTGTAGAGTATAGACAGAGATATTTGTACAGTTCTACACTATTTTCTTGTGACATACCTGGCTAAGCTGTATATTGTTGTAACAAAGAACCTGGCTCAGTTATAGATTGTTGTAACAAAGAATAATAATTTTTAGTGCTGAAAGCAAGTAATCAGCATCTAAAAGCGAGTTCTCTTTCTGGCCAGAAGTCTTCCATTACAATGAACCAGTTGATCCCCAGCAGCATAGTGAAAAACATCAGGTAGGGAGCAAAAAAGAGAAATGTGAGACAGCGACAGGTATAATATTTTCCCATGCCAGCGTGTATTAACGTGTACAAGAGGCATCAGAAGAAAACCGAGCTGACAGAACTATGTGCATTAAACCACACTGTTTTCCATTAAGAGAGTCCCATTCTCCGGATTTCATGAAGGATTCCTCCAAATTTCAGAATTTACTTCCCATATTTTTTTACAAAGGTTTTTTTAGAGTTTAGTTCATATTTCAATAAAATCCTCAATAATACAGAACACCTATTGAAGCAGGACCTTAGCTAAATGTGAACAAACTATCTATCATGAAACCAACAACTATGGCCAACTAAAAGGTTAATGCAACAAAGCTGAGTATAAAACTTCCTGTTACAAACGTCATTTGCAATATGGAAGATTACATGTGTTCATTCAGACAAAAATTTCAAGAAAAGGACAGAGGAAACACAATTTTTTTCGTGATCGGAGAATATAGCCCGTTTTTCATTAAGCAGAGTGAATTACAAGTCCAGCTGTGAGAGAACCCTCGCAGCACAGATTACAAACCACTAAGAAAGTAGTGAGTAATTTGGAATAAACATACGAACAAGAAAAAAGAAAAATAGAGAGCGACTGCCACCACCATCTAGAGCTAACACTGAACCTGCAGAAAAAGGATACCACAACACAATGGTTGCCTACGCAAAAGACCAAGCCACGGTGGCAAAGTAGTAATTACTCAGCAGTAAGGTCTATAGAAACAGAAAAAAAAAAAAATCCAAGCATACAAGATCATGACAATTCTGTGAACGCGAAAAAATCATTTGAAATATAACTTCAACACAGATCCTCATAAGTTGGCCAACAGCATTCATTTAGACAACTAGCTAACTAAGTCTAGCCTGCATACATGCCTCGACAAGCTTGCAGTGTTAGTCGAACCTTATGCATCGGAAGACAAGAGATACATAATAAACCAGCAAAATGCATCAACTAGTTCTAGTAGATCTATCCAAGATGCTGGAAGTTCCGTACTCACATTGGAGGATCAAATTCTCGTTCAACATCCCACAGAGAATCCCAAAAGCACCAATTTCAGTGTTTCTTAGCAAGCATAGTGAAAACCATCAGCTAGGGAGCAAAAAAGATAAATATGACAGCTAAAGGTATAAATTTTTCTCATGCCAGCAGTGTATTAATGTCATAATGTGTACACGAGGCATCAAAGAGAACCAAGCAGCACAGAACTAATTTGTACATTAGAGTATTAGACCACTCTGTTTTCCATTAAGAGAATCCCACTCTCTGGATTTGGTGAAGGATTCCTCCAAAATCTCAGAAGTTAATTCTCATTTTTTGACAAGAGAAATTTTTGGAGTTTGGTTCATATTTCAATAAAATTTTCAAACAAAACACCTATTGAAGCAGGACCTTAACTAAATCTGAATAAGTTATCTATCGTGAAACCAACGTCAACTATGAACAACTAAAAGGTTAATGTGACAGAGCTTTCAGTATAAAACTTCCTGTTACAAACATCATTTGCAAAATTCATTCAGACTAAGGACGGAGGAAACACATTAACCTTTTAGTAATGACGGAGGAACCAGAATCGTGAGTAAATAGAAATTACTCGTTAGTAAGGCCTACAGAAGTAGAGGGGAAAAGAAGATCCAAGCATACAAGATCATGACAATTCTGTGAACGCGAAAAAAGCATTTGAAAATATAACTTCAACACAGATCATAAGTTGGTCAATATCATTCATTTAGATAACTAGCATAACTAAAGCTAGCTTGCATGCATGTCTCAACAAGCTAGCAGTGTTAATCGAACCTAATGCATCAGAAGAGAAGAGATACATATAACAAACCAGCAAAATGTTACCCTAGTTCTAGTAGATCCATCTCAAAATGTTGGATGTTCCATTCTTGCATTCGAATGAAGGTCAAAATCTCATTCAACATCCCACAAAGAATGCCACAAGCACAGCAAGCGCCACTGATCTAGAGTGCAGAGAGCATGCACTTCCTTCCTATCCATGTCACATGACACCAGCTTCCGGATCCAGTAATGAACAAAAAAGAGACCAAACCACGACATGGATGAATCGTGACCATATCCCAGTCAAAGCAGCGACAGCTATTCTTAATTCCAAAAAGCCAGGAGAAGCTCACATTGTCCCTCAGAACCCATCTTTCGACCACCCTTAGAATAACTAAAAAGAGAAAATACCAAGGAAGCAGAATCCATTGTCACGAGTCACTTGCCAGAAAGACGCAAACACAGATCCAGGAATATAAGATTACAATTCTGCGAACATGGGAAAAGAACATTTCAACTTCAACAGAAACCATCACAAGTAAGCAACAACATTCATTCATTTAGACAGCTCGCACCTAAAGCCTAGCTTACATCAATTTGTTCGCAGTGTTAACTGAACCAGAAGCATTAAAAGGGATACATAAGCAACCAACAGAATGCATCACCTAGTTCTAGTAGATATATACAAGCTGCTAGCTGCTCCATTCTTGGATTAAATTCCTGTTGGACATCCCACAGAGTATCCCATAAGCAACAATTTCAGTACTTCTTAGCGAGCGCCGCTGACTCTGTGAAATAAGGAACATATGGGATAATATGTCGATGATAGCCATGTAGACTGCAGAGAGCACGCACTTCCTTCTTGTCCATGTCATATGATATCAGCTTACGATTCCAATTATCAGCAAAGAAGACTAAACCACAATCTGGATGAATGCCGACCACATTCCAGTCTGAATGCAAACGGCCGCTCATTCTTCCAAACAACTTGGAGAAGCCCACATTGTCCCTCAGAACCCATTTTTCTGCACTGTAGTCCTCAAGAACCCAAATGGACAGTTGAGTCATCTGGGAACCCTTTCTCATAGGTCCACTAAGGCAATGTATCTTCCCCTGTGATTGACCAATAAAAACAAGAAAACCACGATCTTCTTGTGGCCAGTGCAGGGTCCTACATGGCCTCCCTTCTCCAACAACTGCAAGTATCATATTACAGTTTCCTTCAGGGAGGTAGCTCTGGTGGTTACGCACATGCAGCATGCCGTTAAAGGTGCACCCCGCAAAAAAGGCACCTGTGCACACCCTTGTCATGCCTGGTGCCAGGCCCGGTGCACCTTTGAGTTCTAACCTCCATGCCCCAGTTACCGAAGAGAAAGAGAAGGTGTACACATCTATCTCGTCAAACAGATTATATCCCAACTTAAATTGTATCAACTGAAAGTGTGGAGAGATAGCTGGGTCAAAAACCAAATAGGTCTCCGGGCCATAATCTTGGTAATCTTCATCATCGCTGTCATCCCATTCCCCTGGACAATAGCCGGAGCCGGGCACGGACACCCACTCCTCGGTGGCCGGGTTGCACACAATGTAGGCCAGCGAGTCATACCTGTCTTCTGAAACCTGCCTGTGCCCAAAGAGGACGAGCCCGTTGCAGGAATCCAAGAGGACGATCTTTTTAATCTCTGGCAACTTCGTGAGGAAGGAGAAGGAAGGGTCGACGAGAGGCACCGGCCTCCCTGACAGGTCGATGAAACGACCATAGCTCTCAACTGCGCCGCCGGCGAAAAAGCCTTCTAGGGTTTGGGGGGACTTCCGGCAGCGGAGGCGGTCGGTGATGAGGCCGCACCAGTCTTTGGAGACGCACTTGAATCGGAAAAGGGGCTTGGCTTGGAGGCGCGAGAGGATCTCCACGAGGGAGTCGTCGGGCGGGCAGGCCACCGCGACCGTGTCCCTCTTGGCCTTGCGGCAGTCCATGTCGCTGAGGAAAGGAAGGAGCCAGATGAGTGCGCGGCGCCAGTGAGGAATGCAGAGTGTGCGAAGTTGGGGGAACGGGGACCTACCGGCCGCCGGAGATGAAACAGATCGATATTGCCGCCGCGCCGCCGCGTGCACTGGTCGCCGACCTGGTGCCTGGTGGTGTGCGGGAGGGAGACGCCCCGCACTTAGATTTGGTTTTTTTTTTTTTTTCTCTCGAAGGACAGGAAGCCCAAAGGCTGAAAGCCCATCGGTTGTAGCATAAGCCCAAAGAGAGAACCAAAACTATGAACAGATTGAATTTTTTGTCCAGTGAAAAAGTCTACCTTTCCTCTCTCAACAGTCTGTTTTTTTTCTCGCTAAATTTCAAAACCGGGCAAACCACCCCCTCAACTTTTCAAACCGTACATTTTACCTCCCTGAAGCAGCAGTTTTGAAGACGGTTTTATCTTTTTCTTTTTTATTTATTTAGGCTAAATTTTTAAAAAATCATAATTAGCAGGCATGATGCGGATGATTTGAGTTGAGCGCAGTTAATGAAAGAATTATGGTTCAGAACTTTTGGTTTGAAAAATTACTATTCAGCCTTGTAGCGAAGTTGAATCGTCAAAGCCTAAATTTGAGCAGACATCAGCCTGTTGTACGTAAAGAAGATCCAATTCTCTACTGCGGTATAAATTTTGTCATGGTTCAGTCTGGCTTACAATCCGACTGATCGAACAATGTTTGGAGATCTGAGGTTCCTTGGCTAAAATTTCACAAGAGGTCCAGTGTTTACGTTATGCGATTATGCCGCGCAAACAGCTGTCAGAATTAAAAAGGTTAAACTGAGCACTGGTACACGGCGCAGCATCAATGTACAGTCAGATTTTTTTCAGATTTGCTCTTCGTAATTTAGAACCCTCGACATCCAGCACTATTAACCTCATGGCCCAGTGTGCATATTGGCCTTTATTTACGAGAGGAAAAAGAAAAAAAAAGCAACAGAGCTGGAAAGGAGAAAAGGTGCATCGTGCAAAGGTAATCAGAGTCAATCTGAGATGGCACAAATGGAGCCCCCTACAGGCATTCTCTTTGGACAATCAGAGTTCAAACAGAGTTCAGCCTGAACTCCTCTGGTCATATTTCAGGAGATGAAGTTCTACGGAGTATTGCATTGCCAGTCAGGTTGCTTAACGTGCCTAATTAGCAGGCAGATTGAGTAACATTATGAAACGTGAAAAGGCAAATCGAAGGTAAGTATACGGCTCAACAGATCAGAAATCACATGGCACAAGCATCTCATTAAAACACAAGCATCTCATTAAAAAGGAAAAGCATTCAGGATCAATCGATTTTCTATATCCTGTTCTTATCGCCACGACCAGATAAATTGTTTAGAATTTCTCAAACTATAGGCAGCTCAACCACATAAGTGCAGCTCTGCACGGACAAACTTGACACAGGCAATATGATCTTAGTACCTTCTGTGATATGTCCCATAGTTGAAACAACATTCTGTATCCAAAATCATTTCATCGCCATAGGAAATGGGAATTCAATTAAAATTTGTTTTCTAATCTTTCAGCATTTTAACTCCAGGTTACATAGGCTCTAATGTACAACTTAATCTGAAGAAGAATATCCAACATTAGGAGCTTTTTCAAAAGATTAATATGTACTTTTGTCTTCAAGCATACTATGCTATAAATCTCGTCATGAAGTGGATGAGTTGAGTTGCTGGAGAGCAGGGCAGTCAATGGAAGAATACGGCTCAGAGCTTTTGTTTGAAAATTTATTAAGGTTCGTAAACAAGATTCAATTTCTATTGTGCTACAAATTTGGTCATGGTTGAATGTCTTAAAACGTGACTGATCTAACAATGTTTGGAGACAACAGTCAAAACTCAAAAGATTAAACTAAGCACTGTCACACGGAGTAGCATTAGTATACAGTCAGATTTTATTTCAGAAATACTAGAATCTAAGGATATTACAATCAGGTTTGCTCTTTCTAATTTGGAACATTCAGCATTCAGCACTACTGTGTGAATATTGGCCTTTACGAAGGTAAAAAGGAAAAGCAGAGCAGGAAAGGACAAAAGGAGCATCGTAGAAATGGTAAGCGGGTCAATCTGAGATTCAGAATCAATAATGAGATGGCACAAATGGAACCTCTACAGCCATTCTCTTTGGACAATCAGAGTTCAAACAGAGGGCATTCTCTTTGGACAATCAGAGTTCAGCCTGAACTCTTATAGTCATATTTTAGGGGATGAAGTTCTTCAACAGTATTGTATTGTCAGTCAGGTTGCTTAATAAGTGCTTCATTAGCGGGCAGATTGAGTAACATTCAGGAATATTAATTTCTGAAATAGCTCAACATATCAGAAATCAGATGGCATAAGTATCTCATTCAAAAAGATAGCATTCAGGATCAATCACGCAATATCAATTTCTACCATTTGGCCTTGCTTGTTCATCTCATTAGTCCTTCCAAAGTTCTTATCGCCACGACTAGATAAATTGTGAACTTTTGAATTTGTCAAACCATAGGCAGTTTGACCATGTAAGCGCAACTCTGCATGGACATTAAAAACTTGGGCCAGGCAATATGATCTTAGTACCTTATGTGATATGCCAGAGCTGAGACAACATTTTGTCTCCAAAATCATTTCATCGCCACAGGAAATGGGAGTTCACTTCAAATTTGTTTTCTAATCTTTCAGCGTTTTAACTCCAGGTTACATAGGCTCTAACGTACAACTTAATCTGAAGAAGAATATCCAGCATTAGGAGCTTTTTTCGAAAAGAGTTGAATCTTTTGGCACCTGAGTTTCTGGTGAAGCACCTTCACTGTTCTCGACCATCATACACTCATACCACAGAGCATACAAAGAGCTAATTTGTACAGTTGTACACAATTTATTTGTAAATTATCTGGCACTACTATAATTATTGTAACAAAGGACAAGGTTTTTCCAGTGGCTAAGTAAAATACAGATGTTTTCTACAGCAGTGCTGAAAGCAAGTATTCAGAATCTACAAGCAAGTTTTGTTCCTGGTCAAAAGTAATTCATCATCTACAAGCAAGTTTTGTTCCTGGTCAAAAGTAATTCAGCATTACGAGCAACTTTTGTTTGTGGTCAAAAGTCTCCAATTACAAGGGTCAGGTTGTTCCCAGAAATGTGACAGCTACAGTTTTTTTTTTTCCCCCCCACATGCCTGCAGCGTATTAATAGGTACAAGAGGAATCAAAAAGGTAAAACTGAGGCACCAAGCTGCACAGAGCTAACCTGTACATTAACAAACCCCCACTGTTTGGGTTAGAGGAGGGATTCCTCCAAAATTTCAAAATTTTAGTCCCTATTTTGACAAGGGAAAATTTTAAGAGTTCAGTTCAGATTTGAATTAAATCCTCAACGACACAAATCCCCTATAGAAGCAGGACCTGACATAGTTGTGAACAAGGTATATTTATCATGGAACCAACATCAACTATGTCGATTCAAAGGTTAATGTAGCAGAGTTTCAGTCTAAAATTTCCCTATATGAATATCATTTGTCACATACGGAAGTTACACATATTCACTCAGACTAAATGGGCCAGCAAACAAATCCATTGTGAGTAAATAGTAATCACTCACTAGTAAGCCCCATAAATAAAATACCAAGGAAGCAGAATCCATTGTCAATAGCGACGACTTGCCAGTAAGACACAAACACAGATCCAGGCATAAAAGATTATTATAATTCTGCGAACATAGAAAAAAGCATTTAAACTTAACAGAAACCATCACAAGTCAGGCAACAACACACCTAAAGCCTAGCTTGCATCAATTTGTTCAGAGTGTTAACTGAACCTAAAGCATTAGAAGGGATACATAAACAAATAGCAGAATGCATCACCTAGTTCTAATAGATCGAAGCTGCTAACTGCTCCATTCTTGGAAGATTAAATTCCTGTTGGACATCCCATGGAGTATCCCATAAGCAACAATTTCAGTGCTTCTTAGCGAGTGCCGCTGAGCGCTGACTCTGCGAAATAAGGAACATATGGGAAAATTTGCTGACGATAGCCATGTAGACTGCAAACAGCACAGACTTCCTTCTTATCCGTGTCATATGATATCAACTTACATTTCCAGTACTCAGCAAAGAAGACAAAACCACGATGAATGGCGACCACATTCCAGTCTGAGTGCAAACGGCCACTCATTCTTCCAAACAGCTGGGAGAAGCTCACATTGTTCCTCAGAACCCATTTTTCTGCATTGTAGTCCTCAAGAACCCAAATGGACAGTTCAGTCATCTGGGAACCCTTCATATGTCCACTCAGGCAATGTAGGTGCCCTTGGTGTTGACCAATAAAAACAAGATCACCACGATCTTTTTTCTGGCCAGTGCAGGGTCCTAAGTGGCCTCCCTTCCCCACCAACTGCAAGTATCATATTCTGGTTTTCTTCAGGGAGGGGGCTCTGGCAGGCAGGCACATGCATCATGCCGTTAAAGGGGCACCCCACAAAGGCACCTCTGTGTCTGTGCACCATTGCCAGACTCAGTTCCGGTACACCTTCGAGCCTCCATGCCCCAGTTACAGAAGAGAAGGTGTACACCTTATACAATTCAATTACATCTAACAACCTAAACTCGATCAACTGAAAGTGTGGAGAGATAGCCGGGTCAAAAACCAAATAGGTGTCTGTATCATGTTCAAGGTTACTTTCATCGTCGCTGTCGCTGTTGCTGACATCAAATTTCCATGGAATATAGCCGGAGCTGGGCACGGACACCCACTCCTCGGTGGCGGGGTTGCACACAATATAGCCCAGCGAGTCATACCTGTCCGAAACCCGCCTATGCCCAAAGAGGACGAGCCCGTTGCAGGAATCCAAGAGGACGATCTTTTTAATCTCTGGCAACTTCGTCAGGAAGGAGAAGGAAGGGTCGACGACAGGCACCGGCCTTCCTGACAGGTCGATGAAACGACCGTAGTTTTCAACTCCTTCGCCGGCGAAAAAGCCTTCTAGGGTTTGGGGGAACTTCCGGCAGCCGAGGCGATCGGTGATGAGGCCGCACCAGTCTTTGGAGACGCACTTGAATCGGAAGAGGGGCTTGGCGTGGAGGCGCGAGAAGATCTCCACGAGGAAGTCGTCGGGCGGGCAGGTGACCTCGACATTGCCCCTCTTGGCCTCGGGGCAATCCATGTCCCTTCGCTGAGAAAATGGAGGAACAGAGCCGTAGGTGAGCGGATCTGCCGCGCCAGAGAGGAATGCAGCTAGCGCGTAGAGTTTGGAGAGCTTACCGGCGGCCGGAGACGATGGGGCAAGCCGGAAGGGGTGGCGCCGCCACGGACACTGGCCAGTGAAGGACTGATGCTGTGTGTGAGAAGGAACGAGGCCGCAGTGTACTCACATTTGGGTGAGGGGGGAGAGTTTGGAGCCGCTGGAGAGCATTTACGATGGGTGGTTGGGAACTAGTGTCGCCCGAAATTTAATGAGGGTTTTACCTGTGTGCCATTATAAAAGATGACAGTTACCTACATGCCATTAAAAAGTTCGAGCATATATAAGTGCCATTGGCCTAAACTCTTTTGTCGTCTATGCCATTCCGTCCACATTCGCTGCTAACGGTGGGTAACGGAGCTGCGAAAAGACTTAAATACCCTCAGGCCAAAGAAGAGATAAAGTTTTGTTTTCCCCTGTGCCACTCCGTGGCTGAGTGTTTGGCACCAGATTGTTGAAGTTGACCATTCTTGACCACACTAATTTAATTGGTATTTAAATTATTTATACATATTTTTTATTTTGAAATTGAATATCACAAATTTGACGTACGCACCATGAGCTGACGTGGACATGGCACTCTTGCATGCATGGATATTCAAATTACCCACCGACGCATGCGTGCTGGGCACAGGTTGATGTACACGTCGGCTTCGGATCTACTCGTGCGCGCCCGCCAGGAGCCAAGTTGCAGGCTCGGCCTCCTCGATCGCGCGTACACAGCAGCCACGTCCAGCGCCTGGTTGATCCAACGTGGTTTTCATGCGTACGTACGCCTGCCTCCGGTCCTCCATCTAGCCATTGTGGCTTGCTTCTTCCCTGCATGTACAGATGTACGCGTATATACTGCGGATTTTAATCTGACAAAAATTCATCAAACACCCGGGTCATGGCAGCCGTGGGCGCGTGCTCGTTGACGAGGATGGTGGCCTCCCTGAGCTCTCTCTCGGACCCGACGTTGAGCAGGCGCTTGGCCCTCCACAGCAGCGACACAGAGCCGCGAAGCGGCGGAACACATGCGTCCAGCAGCTTCGGGCTCCGGTGTTGGTGGCGACCGGCAGGACGCGGGGACTCCACCTCCGGGCTCCGGTGCGACGACCCCGAAGTCCGAACGCGCGCATTACACGCATGCAGCCCCGCGGAACGGCGAGGCCGACGAGGCCGTGGCGGTCGCCGGGCGGTCGCTGCGTGCTGCTGGCCGCGGCCTAAGTGCTGCGGGACCGCACGCTGCGCGCCGTCGTTAGGCTGCTCGCGCCCATCATGGACATTGGAAGGGAGCGGGAGCCGGGGACCACCGGCGAGGTCGCCGCGCTCGCCGGCCGCCGCGCCATCCGCTGTTGTAGCCAAGCTACGGCCTTCGTCCACATTCGCTCGCTGGCTCCGTTGCCTGCTCCCTCGACCTCGTCAACAGCTTCAGCATAGGAGGCAGCGGCGATCGGGACGAGGACCTCCGCTTCCTGTGCGGAAGCCTCGGCTTGTCCGGGCCCGACGACTTCGCTATCCGCCGCTGGCCTCCTTGGAGGCGCACGCGCACAAGGCCTGGCTGCGGACGTCGGCGGAGTCGAGCAGCGCCACCACACCGCAGAGGCTAGTGCATCCTTCAGCATGGCGGCGCGGGAGGCCACTGACCTAGGCAGAGCCGGTATCGGAGGCAGCGGCGAGCTAGCGCGGTCGCGGCGCCTCTCTCCGTGTGTGTGCTTGCGAAAGAGGATAGGGTCAGATGAGAGGGGCATTTGGGACATTTTTACTGGTGGCCCCCATATGTCAGGACAGTGAAACCGTGAAATGATAACAGAATGGCGACGGAATGGCACGTAAGGGAAAAAAGTTTAACGCGGTGGCATGTAGGTGCGTTCAAACTTTTTATTGGCACGTGGGTAAAGACCATCTTTTATAATGGCATACAAGTAAAAGCCTCAAATTTAATTCATCAAAGCGGTTGTGCGTGTGGTGAAAGAGTGTTTTCTATTTAAAAACAAAAGAGTATTCCTCTATTTTAAATTATAAGTTATTGTAAAATTTTCCTCTATTTTAAATTATAAGTTATTGTAAAATTTTAAAGGTTAAAACCTTTTAAATTTGATCAAATTTATTATATAATAGAATACTAACATTTATGACATCAACTAAATATCATTAATTTTTTATTAGTTATATTTCATCGTATACCTATTTGATATTATAACTCTTTGTAGTTTTTTATAATTTTGGTCAAACTTAAAAAGTTTGATTCTAAGATTACTAACATTATGAAACATGCTAAGTGCTATTAAATTCATTACATAATATATTTTTGTAATAAGCATAGTTGGAGACATAAAAAAAATAAAAATAAAAATAAAAATAATAATAATAATAATAATAATAATAATAATAATAATAATAATAATAATAATAATAATAATAATAATAATATTCAATATAAGCTTGATCTAAGTTAAACGAACTTGATTTACATGAATATCATAGTTACACCCTTTTGTAAATAGAGATACTAGTGTCCATTTTCAAATACTTTTTGGTTCACTTATAATTTTTTTTAAAAAAATTACTTGATAGTTCAAAAAATATA
The DNA here is from genome assembly GCA_015844335.1 of Chrysopogon serrulatus. NCBI lineage: Eukaryota > Viridiplantae > Streptophyta > Magnoliopsida > Poales > Poaceae > Chrysopogon > Chrysopogon serrulatus. Next base: position 804,800 of record JADLZL010002386.1, read on the forward strand.
AGTTAAACAAATTTGATTTACATGAATATCATAGTACTACAAGGATCTTCTAACAACACTTGAAGTAACTTTGTTAGACATTTAAGTCGTTTCATTATTCTGAAGGTATCCCCATCTTTTTTTAAAAGGGAAAGGGAGCTTATATTAAATTTTGACATAGGACATCACCAAATCAGTAAATTACACATAAAAAATTCTAAAACAAAAAATATATAATATTCTATCTAGATTCTTTTATCGTCTTCTATCCCAATGGCCTCCTTTGACCTTTGGAGCTAAAGTGTAGTCATTATGCTAAATCCAATTACTAACCCTAAGACATTGGACATGCAGCAAGACCTAACGCTTTAAAACTAGTCCAAAACACATCTAAATCACACAAAAATATTGGCAGTGGTATCATTGGGACATAGGTTGCAGAATCATCACCTGGAGACCTTAAATTATGCTCTGCGATCGATAAGATCGATTTTTCATGTTTTCATAGGAGCCTCCCAAAAGCACCCCTCCCCATTGCAATTGCAAATAAAGGGCACAAATTGCCCGCCTATTGATAAAATTGATGTCTGCAATGGTAATCTCTTCATAGCAATTCCAAAGCCATAGTAGGAAACATGATCCCGACTGAAAATCATTTGAGATTACCAAAAATTTATTTGGACTCAAACCGTAAGATATTCAAAACGTGGAAAAAGATGTGGTCCCACGTGTGATGGTGGCAACGCCGAAGCAAGGAGCCGAAGGTCCTACCCTAAGCCCTAGTTGGTGGGCGACGTGAAAAGCTCTCTTATGCGGGGCATCTAGTTGTATATAGAAGGTACTTTGATGTGAACAAGGGTTCCCGATCTTCCGAAAGGTAACTCTCGGTTTAGTGGAAACAAGGCACAAGTCGATCCGGCTTCTGAACAGCACCATCCGAAAACTCGCAATCGCAGCACCGTGTCTCCTCTGGTTATCAATCGGTGTTGCACAGTTGACCTTGCCAAAAAGACTAATCCTTGCCTGCGAATCGAAGAACACAATCAAGAACGAGAAAGAAAGCAAGCAATTTGTAGATGAATAATTAAGCTCACGAGTTGGGGTCTCACGAGTTGGGGTCTCACAAACCGATGAAACGATAAAACTATTCTTGACAGATTAATCTAAGCAAAACCCAAACCCTAATTTGGGTGGTGGCTACTGATTATAAGAAGTTTAGGGTCATGCAAGACCCCTTGGACGCACTTCTAATAAGTTCCAACTCAATACAAAGCCCAAAGACCAAAATACGACATCGCAGCGTCGGGACAAATTTTGAACATCAACTTGTTCGGACGATTCCCGATGACTCGATGAATTTGGGCCTCCAACAAGACTCATTGGAAATGTCTTCTTGTTATCTTTCTTTAGAGTATAATAATGTCCAAATTCGAGTCCAGATGCATCCTGAGCAACCAATTTATGGCAGACTGCTCCTGGACTCTAAGATGGACTCGAAGTCGACTTGGTTTGGGCCTCCACCTTGACTTAAACGTCTTTGCTGGTCCTCCACGCCTCTAAGCCCTCCTCTATGTATCTCCCGGTCCTCTACATGGTTTCTAATCATAATATAATCATTAGGTAGCAATCTATTCTCAAAATTATATAAAAAGTTGCTTAGGAACGAGCTCATCTATAAATTTAATTTCACACGCAAGCTCTTGTGATTGGCCTTAAATGTTTAGTGGAGGATCATTTTATATATCCGAAGGAGTGATACCCAGTGAAGTGAAGGTGCAAGGTGGTGGTGGTGAACTTGCTAGTTGGCTGGCGACTTGGCCTGGTGTGAAAATGAAGGGGACGGAGGAGGTGGTTGGTGAGGAGGACGGAGAGGGCCGAGGGCGGGAGTGGAGTGCGGTGCGACTTGCCTTTCTCAACCAACGGCAGCTACAGCTACTACAGGTGAACACCAAAGGTGTGGTTTTTATTCCCGCGTCGTCACTCCATGGAGAGGAGAGTGACTGAGTGAGTGAAATATAGCTAGCTGGAAGAAATGGCTGATAGCGATGCTGCTCCAACATACGCTTGCTTGCCCCTTCTTTGGCGTGCAACATACGCACTCCTACATGAGATGTTTGTGGATGGATCCATGAAGGTAGTTGCTTATTTCTGCGGGTTTTTCTTACCCACGAATATGCGGGTATGGATGGTACGTACTCATACCCGTACCCGCTATACCTGATGGGCAAAGGATTTTGTTCAAATTTATACCTGCGGATAGAAAATTCATTTCATACCTGCATTTTTATCGGGTAAAACCATCGGGTACTCGGGTTTCGGGCACCCGTTGCCATCTTACCTCACCTTATTCACACTGAATTGGTCAAAGTTGCTAAGTATTTTTTTGAAAAAGTGTGTTGGTTGTTATACTCTATAGGGAAATAGAATTCTAATTATATATTAGGCCTTGTTCAGTTCGTAAAAACTTGCATTCCCTGCACTGTAACGTTTCATTTGTATTTGACAAATATTGTCCAATCGTGGTCCAACTAGGCTCAAAAGATTCGTCTCGTGATTTACAACTAAACTGTATAATTAGTTATTTTTTTTACTTATATTTAATACTCCATATATGCGGGTAGAAATTGATGTGATGGAGAGAGAGTGTAAAAACTTGTAACTTTCATGCAAAGAGAACAAAGCCTTAGGCAATAGGCTACAGTTTTTAGTTATATGGTAGATGGAATAATATAAAATCCGATTTCATCTCACAAAATTTGAAGAACATCTCTTAAAGCTCTTTACTGTCCCTAAAAATCTAAAACTTAGAGTTGTTTTAAGTTATTTTTTATATTTGATGAAATTTATAAAAAATAGTACAATATTTATGCCATCAAATGAGTATATTATGAAAACATATCTTATAGCCTATCTAATGATACTAATTTGATGTTATAAATTTTAATGTTTTTTCTATAAATTTTATCACACCTAAAAAATATCAAAATATCTAACTTAAGACAATTCTAGAATTTGTTTTTTTTTTTCAGAAATGGAGGGAGTATTGTTTCATTGAGGGAAAGAAGCTATTGACATGTTGTCTCATAACAGATTTATTGTTTTACTAATCAAGCTCAACAGGCTATATAGTTTTAATCGAAACAATACAGGGTCTAAAAAAATCGGTGGCAAACATATTATCACCTATGGCTCAATGGTGGCATGAAGAAAAAACACCTGTGTTTGAAGCAGAGGAAAATAGATTTTTCTATGGAATCGGATGGTTAGTACCAAGCTATCCTGCCTCCCTCCTAAAATAAGTTACGTTTTCTTACTTTACATCTTTTTCTATCTTCTGAATTGTAATGGACACAAATGGCAATTGCCAATTGGGATTGGTTTTGAAACAAACATGAAAGGAGGAGGTTCAGCTGTAGTGATGATCCCTTGCTAAGCCACGAGGACAGTAGTCACTACTCCCTCCATCTGACTGTTGGGAAAGGAGTAATGGTTTGATGTAACCTAGCTATTTGTATCTAATAAAGTGTTAAGATGTCACACATGTTATAAATGATAATTAAGAAGACAGGATGGCATTTAATTGACGACATTCATATGCGATACACGATTGAGTGGAATATTGTTTCATATAGGCAAAGTGGTTAATATGGAGATTGTGTATAAAGATGAGCCTATTTCAACTAATTATCTTGTGAGAATGCGTGTGACCGGTACATTGCGCACACACTAGAATTCATCCAGATGTTTCTCAGGCCTAAATGTTTGAATTCTTATTCATATAACCAAACTATGATATTTTAGTTCCAACGGAACTTTTCATTTGTAAGTTAATTATTGCAAATTTAATTTTTTATTTAAACTTCTCTGAATTCTGTGGAACTAGTTTCAACCTAAAAACACAACCTTGGTGTGACTTCATTGACATGAATGCTGTCTTTTTTACTGATGCCTCGCACTGATCAAGTAGGAAGTACTATTAGTTAATGCCCTTGATCCATTGATTTTCGACCGTGACATATTTACAGGGTGTAGCTGGTATACTTTTGATTTGTACTAAACATGTTATTGTCTATGGATGGCTAAGACTTCTTAAAATACTTAATTATAAAGTACCTTAAAATAGTCCTTGAGTGTACACAATCCTCCAACTGTAAATTGATCATTTCTGCCAGGCACATTGACATATTATCTTCGTTGCATGTTCTTCGAAGCCATGCTGGAAACTTGCTAGAGTTCTAATGTCTCAACCCTGCAAATTTGATTATTCCATTTGGGCCAAAAGAAGCCTAACGAGCTGTCAAAGTCAAGGGCACCGCTGTTGCATTTGGAATGTGTTTAGCTCTTGCAGTGATGATCAATGTGATATTCTTTCATTTCATATCATCCTTATCTAGAGTATAGTGTCCATGGGAGTCATGACTCTGAATGGAACTGGATGTAGCGTTTTAAGATCGCTTCTCTTTTTTGGTGTTCGGTGCAAATGTGCACTTGAACTGGTTATTAGTGGTAATATTTTGCAAGGGTGGTTGCACCGCCCATTCTGAATGTTATTATACAGACAAATGGTTTACTTATGAAGTACGTACTACGCTGTTGCAGCTGCTGGTTTGGGTATGTCTCTGTATGGTATGGGTGTGGCCGTCCTTGTTTTTGAATGGATGATTGGCTTGATTGCTATCACTGTATGCCAGAGAAATTGATAGGCCACTACAGTTCATCCAGCTGGTTTCTTCTTAAATGAGCACTATCGACTACGTCTTGCTCACACATGACACACTCTGGCATGCATCATCTGAAAAAAAAAAAGAACATTTTTTTTCGTCCTCAGCTCAAAGTTCGTTTATCTTTTCGGTGCAAATGTACCCTTGAACTGGTTCGTGATAACTCTTTATTTTGACAAGTACTCTATTTTGCAAGAGTGCCGCCGCGTGCACCAATTTTTTTTCTTGCTGGTGCACTGGAATGGTCAAGTTGGTGCCTTGGTGGGCTTCAATACGGTCGAGCCCAATTGCTGAAAGCCCATGGGTTGTAGCAAAATCAATTTTCTTTCTTGAATATTTATCTCTCTCTCAACGAATCGAAAATTCTAGCAGGTCACATGCAGCCTGTTCGTAATTTTTGGCGAACAAGGTAAGATTAATATGTACTTTTGTCTTCAAACATACCATGCTATAAATCTCGTCATGGTATGAATGAATTGAGTTGCTGGAGAGCAAAGAATTACGGTTCAGAGCTTTTGTTTGAAAAATTATTAAGGTTTGTAAACAAGATTCAATTTCTATTATGCTATAAATTTGGTCATGGTTGAATGTCTTAAAACCTGACTTATCTAACAATCAATTTTTGGAGATCTACAGCTCTTTGGCTAAAATTTCGCCACATCATTCAAAGTACCATAAGCTATAAATGAGCTTCAGCGTTGACGTTATGCCACGCAAACAACAGTCAAAACTCAAAAGATTAAACTATGCACCGTTACTCGGAGCAGCATTAGTATACAGTCAGATTTTATTTCAGAAATACTAGAATTCTAAGGATATTGCAATCCAGTTCTCTCTTTCTAATCTGGAACACTCAGCGTTCAGCACTACTGTGTGCATATCGGCCTTTACGAGAGTAAAAAGGAAAAGCAGAGCAGGAAAGGAGAAAAGGAGCATCGTAGAAATGGTAAGTGAGTCAATCTCAGATTCAGAATCAATACTGAGATGGCACAAATGGAGCCTCTATAGGCATTCTCTTTGGACAATCAGAGTTCAAACAGAGTTCAGCCTGAACTCTTTTAGTCATATTTCAGGGGATGTTCTTCAACAGTATTGTATTGCCAGTCAGGTTGCTTAATAAGTGCATCATTAGCGGGCAGATTGAGTAACATTCAGGAATATTAATTTCTGATATAGCTCAACATATCAGAAATCAGATGGCATAAGTATCTCATTCAAAGAGATAACATTCAGGATCAATCACGCGATATTAATTTCTATACCCTTTGGCCTTGCTTGTTCATCTCATTAGTCCTTCCAAAGTTCTTATCGCCACGACCAGATAAATTGTAAACTTTTGAATTTGTCAAACTATAGGCAGTTTGACCATGTAAGCGCAACTCGGCATGGACATTTAAAACTTGAGCCAGGCAATATGATCTTAGTACCTTTTGTGATGTCACATAGCTGAGACAACATTTTATCTCCAAAATCATTTCATCGCCATAGGAAATGGGAGTTCAGTTCAAATTTGTTTTCTAATCTTTCAGCATTTTAAGTCCAGGTTACATAGGCTCTAATGTACAACTTAATCTAAAGAAGAATATCCAACATTAGGAGCTTTTTTCGAAAAGAGTTGAATCTTTTGTCACCTTCTGGTGAAGCACCTTCACTGTTCTTGACCATCACACTCTCAATTGTACACAATTTATTTGTAAATTATCTGGCAGTACTATAATTGTTGCAACAAAGAACAAGGTTTTTTTTCAGTGGCTAAGCAGTGCTGAAAGCACGTATTCAGCATCTACAAGCAAGTTTTGTTCCTGGCCATAAGTAATTCAGCATCTACAAGCAAGTTTTGTTTCTGGTCATAAGTCTCCAATTACAAGGGTCAGGTTGTTCCCCAGCAGCGTAGTGAATAAACATCAGCTAGGGAGCAAATATGATAAATGTGACAGCTACAGGTTTAAACTTTTCAGATGCTTGCAGAGTATTAATTGGTACAAGAGGCATCAAATGAGTAAAACCGAGCTGCACAGAGCTAATCTGTACATTAACAAACCCCACTGTTTGGATTGGCAGAGGTATTCCTCCAAAGTTTCAAAATTTTAGTCCTCCTATTTTGACAAGGAAAAATTTTAAGAGCTCAGTTCAGATTTGAATTAAATCCTCAACAACACAAATCCCCCTATAGAAGCAGGACCTTACCTTAGTTCTGAACAAGGTATATATATCAAGGAACCAACATCAACTATGTCGACTCAAAGGTCAATTTAGCAGAGTTTCAGTCTAAAATTTCCTGATATATGAATATCATTTGTCACATATGGAAGTTACACATTCACTCAGACTAAAAGACCAGACAAAGGACACAGGAAACAAATCCATTGTGTGTAAATAGTAATCACTCGCTAGTAAGGCCCAGGAAAAAAAAAAGAAGACCAAGGAAACATAATCCATTGTCACTGGTCACTTGCCAGTAACAAACACAGATCCAGGCATATAAGATGATTATAATTCTGCGAACACGGAAAAGAAACATTTCAACTTAAATGGAGACAATCTCAAGTCAGGCAACAACATTAATAATCTCAAGTCATGCAACAACATTAATTTATTTAGATACCCAGCACACCTAAAGCCTAGCTTGCATCAGTTTGTTCGAAATGTTAACTGAACCTGAAGCATTAGAAGGGATACATACGGAACCAGTAGAATGCATAACCTAGTTCTAGCTAGTAGATCTATACACGCTGCTAGCTGCTCCATTCTTGGAAGATTAAATTCCCTTTGGACATCCCATAGAATATCCCATCAGCATCAATTTCAGCGCTTCTTAGAGAGTGCCACTGACTGCGCAAAATAAGGAACATATGGGATAATAGGCCAATGATAATGATGTAGACTGTAGAGAGCACGCACTTCCTTCTTATCCATGTCATAAGATATCAGCTCAGGATTCCAATTGTCAACAAAGAAGACTAAACCACAATCTGGATGAATGCCAACCACACTGTAGTCATAGTCACAATAGCCACTCATTCTTCCAAACAGCTTGGAGAAGCTCACCTTGTCCCTCAGAGCCCATTTTTGTGCATTGTAGTCCTCAAGAACCCAAATGGACAGTTCAGTCATCTGGGGCTTCATGTGTCCACTCAGGCAATGTAGGTGCCCCTGGGATTGACCAATAAAAACAAGGACACCACGATCTTTGTTTGGCCAGTTCAGGATCCTAAATAGATTCCCTTCCCCACCATCAAGTATCATATTCCAGTATTTTTTAGGGAGGATACTCTCGTCGCCACGCACGTGCAGCATGCAGTTGAAGATGCACCCCACAAAGGAGGCGCCTGTGCCCCACATTGTCTGGTCCGGTTGCAGGCCCGCTACGCATTCATGCCTCCATGCCCCAGTTACAGAAGAGAAGATGAGCACCTGCTCCGTGTCCATAAATTGCAACCTAAGCTCGATCAACTGAAAGTGTGGAGAGATAGCCGGGTCAAAAATCAAGTAGGAGTCCGTATCATCGCTGTCACTGCTATCGGGTCAAAAAAGGCACCTGTGCACACCCTTGTCATGCCTGGTGCCAGGCCCGGTGCACCTTTGAGTTCTAACCTCCATGCCCCAGTTACCGAAGAGAAAGAGAAGGTGTACACATCTATCTCGTCAAACAGATTATATCCCAACTTAAATTGTATCAACTGAAAGTGTGGAGAGATAGCTGGGTCAAAAACCAAATAGGTCTCCGGGCCATAATCTTGGTAATCTTCATCATCGCTGTCATCCCATTCCCCTGGACAATAGCCGGGGCGGGGCACGGACACCCACTCCTCGGTGGCGGGGTTGCACACAATATAGCCCAGCGAGTCATACCAGTCTTCTGAAACCCGCCTGTGCCCAAAGAGGACGAGCCCGTTGCAGGAACCCAAGAGGACGATCTTCTCAATCTCTGGCGACTTCGTGAGGAAGGAGAAGGAAGGGTCGACAAGAGGCACCGGCCTCGGCGGGCCGATGAAACGGCCGTAGCTCTCACCTGCGCCGCCGGCGAAAAAGCCTTCTAGGGTTTGGGGGAACTTCCGGCAGCCGAGGCGATCGGTGATGAGGCCGCACCAGTCTTTGGAGACGCACTTGAATCGGAAGAGGGGCTTGGCGTGGAGGCGCGAGAAGATCTCCACGAGGGAGTCGTCGGGCGGGCAGACCACCGCGACCTCGCCGCTCTCCGTCTTGGGGCAATCCATGTCGCTTCGCTGAGAAAAGGGAGGAACCGAGCCGGAGGTGAGCGGATCTGCCGCGCCAGAGAGGAATGCAGCTAGCGCGTTGAGTTCGGAGAGCTTACCGGCGGCCGGAGACGATGGGAGAAGCCGGAAGGGATGGCGCCGCCACGGACACTGGCCAGAGGACTGATGTTGTGTGTGAGAAGGAACGGTACTCACATGGGTGAGAGGGGAAGAGTTTGGAGGGTTTTAGCTGTGTGCCATTATGAAAGTTGATCGTTTCTTCGAGACCATTAAAATGTTGGAATTTACCTCTGTGCCATGACATTTATTTTTGTTGACCCTTACGCCATTCCGTCCGTGTTCCGTCGTATTTTCACCGTCTGGCAGCCTGACAGGTGGGCCCGGTCAATGAAAAAGTCCAAAATACCCTCTATTCAGGCTACACATAGGAGGAGGAGGAGGCAGCTGGGCTCCCCGTGCCTGTGCGCGTTCGCCGGAGGGAGGAGCGAGGCAGTGGCCTGTGCACCTGCGCCCGCACTCGCCGTGGCTAGAGGCAGTGGCCATCTCCCTTGGGGCGGCGCACACCGCGGGCTGGCAGCGGCGGCACGCACGCTCGCGTGCCCCGGGAGAGGCAACGTCGCGTCCCGGCGTCCGGCGCACGCCTTCCCGGTCGCTCGCGTGCCCGTCGCAGCAGCCTGGCAGAGCTTGGCCGTGCCCGAACCGATCCGACGACGCCTCTCTGAGCCTCGCGCCCTCGCCGGCCGGGGCCGCGCTCGCCGACGGCTGCTGCTCCCACGCCTGCGCGCGGCCGGGTCTGGGCTCGCCGGTGGGTGCCACGCCCACGCCCGCGCCAGCCGGGGCCGCGCTCGCCGACGGCTGCCGCACCCGCACCCTTGACGGCTCCTGGCCCTGGCGGCGGTGCTGTCCGTGTCCGTGGCGCGGCCTGGGACTGGGGAGAAGGCGATGCTAGCGCACGCCGCCCAGTAGCAAGCCGTGCCGCGGAGCAGCCACCAGCCCACCACACCTTCTCTGCCGCGTACCCGACGTCGGAGGACGAGCTGGGGCGCGCCGTAGCCAGCGCTGCCGCGATGGCGAGGGCCAGAGCGGAGCTGGTGCCCACAAGCTGCTCGCCATGGCCGGGCTGGAGCTCGTCCGCGCCGCACAAGCTGCTCGCCGTGGTTGGGGAGCTCGCCTGCACAGCTGCATGTGGGCCACGTCCGTGTCCGGCTACAGCTCCTCTTCCTCTTCGCCGGCAACGACGGAACGTCCGTGTCCGGCTCCGGCTCCTCTTCCTCTTGGCCGCGGTCGCGTCACTCACTGGAGCCCGCTGGGCTCGGGGGCGTCGTTGTCGTCGTCGTATGGGCGGGGTGCGGCATGGGAGCATGAGGTGCGTGCTCGGCCTCGGCAACTTCAACGCCTACGGCATGCTCAGCGACGTCGTGCCCGGGCGGGATGCGGAGCTTTGCTGCTGCTGGGGACGCATGGGCAGGCTCGGCCGCCGCCCCATCCGCTCCCATCCTGCCGCCGCCGCTGTAGCCACGCCAGGCGCCGTGGGCACAGGCAAGTGCGTGACACGGCACCGGCGAGCGACCTTGGCTACCAAGGCACAGGCACGTCACCGCACGGGAGGGCCGTGGGACCAAACGGCCGTGCGAGTGCCTCATCCTATAGCAAGGTGTTTAGACCTGAGGTCAGTTTCGACTTTTCATGCAACAGTTTGACACCGTTAGCCACGAAAATAAACGGAATGGCGTGAAAGACAAGAAAATTTAGCGTCATGGCACCAAGGTGCGTTCAAACTTTTTAGTGGCTTGGAGGAAACGACCAACTTTCATAATGGCATACAGGTAAAACTCTCAAGAGTTTGGAGCCGCTGGAGAGCATTTACGATGAGTGGTTGGAAACTACTGTCGCCCAAAATTTAATTCGTCAAAGCGGGTGTGCGTGTGGTCAAAGAGTTGTTTTCTACTAATAATAATTAACTAAACTTAAATAAAAAATTACTAGCATAATATATTTTTGTAATTGTTGGAGATATGAATATAATATTTTGACGGAGACATGAATATAAATAGTACTATTCAATATAAGCTTGATCTAAGTTAAACAAATTTGTTTACATCCTTTTGTAAATAGAGATACTAATGTCCATTTTCAAATACTTTTTTGTCACTTATAATTTTTTTCAAATTATTTGACAATTCACATTTCTCAAAAGATATCCATTTTACCCCTACTTGCCTATTTCTCAAAGCATATCTACTTTACCCCTACTTAAAATAACTTCGTTAGACATTTAAGTTGTTTCATTATTCTGAACGTACTCCCCCCATCTTTTTCTTAAAGGGAAAGGGGGCTTATATTAAATTTTGGCATAGTACATCATCAAATTAGTACTCTCCTTATTCTAAAAAATATTCAATTCTCACATCTGAGAAATCAAACATTGCGAATTTCAGCTAAAATTATATGAAAAAATACTTAAACTTATGAGACAAAATAAGTACCATTGAATTGGTTATGAAATATATTTTCATAATAAATTTATTTTGAAACATAAATGCTAATATTTTTACTATAAACTTAGTCAAATTTAGCATAGTTTGACTGCCACATTTTCTAAAATTGCATGTTTTTTAGAATGTAGGAGGTAAATTACATAAAAAAAATTCTAAAATTAGAAATATATATTATTCTATCTAGATTCTTCTATCGTCTTCCACCCCGATGGCGTACCCTGATGGCTTTCTTCGAACTTGAAGCTAAAGTCCAATCCTTATGCTAAATCAATGATCAATTCCAAGACATTAGACATGCAGCAAGACCCAAGGCTTTGAAACCAATCCAAAACGCATCTAAATCAAAAAAGAATATTGGCAATGACACCCTAGGGAATGACATAGGTTGCAAAATCATCACTTGAGACCTTGAATTTTGCTCTACAATCATCGACGATAAGATCAATTATTTAGAGTCGCTGTTCTCATAGGAGGCTCTTAGAAGCACCCCTCCCATTGTAAATAAAGGGTACAAATTGTTCGCTTGTTGATAAAATTGATGCCTGCAACGGCAATATCTTCGTAGAAATTCCAAAGTCATCGTAGGAAACACGATCCCAACTGAAAATCATCTGATTTTGCCAAAATTTTATTTGGACTCAAACCATAAGATATTTGAAAACTATAGGAAAAAGCTGTGTTCCCTCCCCTTCTTGTCTCTGGTAAAGTCCTTGAAGAGAAAGAAGGAGAGGGGTCCCACGTGTGATGGCGGCAACGCGAAGTAAGGAGCTGAAGGTCCTACCCTAAACCCTAGTCGGCGGGTAGCGTGAAAGGCTCTCTCTCTCTCTCTCTCTCTCTCTCTCTCTCTCTCTCTCTCTCTCTCTCTCTTATGCGGGGTGTCTGGTTGTATATAGAAGGTACTGCACCTTATTCATCCTGAATTGGTCAAAGTTGCCTAGTATTTTTGAAAAGGGGTGTTAGTTGTTATACTCTATAGGAAAATATATTTTTAATTATATATTAGGCAATAGGCTACATTTTTAGTAATATGGTAGACGAAATAATATAAAATCCGATTTCATCTCACAAAATTCGAAGAACATCTCTTAAAGCCTTTACATACTCTTGTCCCTAAAAAATTCAAAACTTAGAGTTGTTTTAAGTTATTTTTTATATTTGATGAAATTTATAAAAATAGTAAAATATTTATGCCATCAAATAAGTATATTATGAAAATATTTTATAGCCTATCTAATGATACTAATTTGATGTTATAAATTTTGATGCTCTTTTTCTATAAATTCTGTCACACTTAAAAAATATCTGAATTAAGACAATAGAATTTGTTTTTTTTTTCAGAAATGGAGGGAGTATTGCTTTTATTCAGGGAAAGAAGTTATTGACATGTTGTCTCATAATAGATTTATTGTTTTACTAATCAAGCTCAACAGGCTGTATAGATTTAATCGAGATACTACAGAGTCTAAAAAATCGGTGGCAAACATATTATCACCTATGGGCTATGGCTCAGTGGTGGCATGAAGAAAAAAACACCTGTGTTTGAAACAGAGTAAAATAGACTTTTCTATGGAATCAGATGGTTAGTACCAAGCTATCCTTACCCTTAGCAGCCATGTGTCCCGTTTCTGTTCTTGGAACGGGGAACAGGAACGAGAACAGGAACTTAGGATGCTATTTTACACGGAAAACAAAAACATTCACGTTTTCGAAACAATGGAACATGGGAACAGAAATTTGAGTCAAGTTTCCATTCTCTGGCTGCTAAGATCCTCCCTCCCTCCCAACATAAGTAACATTTTCTTACTTTTACATCTCATCTAATTATCGTCTTATTTGTTGAAATTTCTACACAAATATTATTTATTCTATTATAACTTATTTTATTATTAGAGATATTCTAACAATAATTTATATCGTCATAACGCAAATGAAAATAGCCGGATATAGTTGTAGTATCATACACAATAATAGTTTATGTCGTCATAACACAAATGGGAATAGCCGGATATAGTTGTACTCCCTCTATATAAAAGATAGATGTCATTTTGGACAATAACATGGTTTCCAAAGTATAACTTTAACTTCATATTTTATAAAAATACTTATCATAGTGATATATTAATACTTTTTATAAAAGTATTTTTTTTAAAATAAATCTATTCATATAGTTTTCATATTTCTAAATTCAATAACTTTAAAGTTATTCATAATTTATATTTTTAATATTTAACTCAAACTTTATCCAAAATAACATCTATTTTCTATGTGAAAGGAATAGTATCGTACACAAATGCAAGCCTACGGGAACGGAACAAGTGGCAATAGAGGAAGTAGGAATTGCTCGTCAGGACTCCACTCTGCGGGAGTGCGGGTGGCTCGCCCACTTTCCTCTGGTCGTCACACAAGGGGGGACACTGGAGTAGGAGTACTAGACACCACGCCACCACGCGTGACTTTGCTCTTGTAATTAGGCTCTCCTTATACTATAACCAAGTCTACAGAAGTCTACAGCCTTTTTTACTGGTTATCACTTTGCTGCTGCCTTAGGGATGCATGCCGCCACAGCAACGGCAACCACCGACAGTGGCAAGGAGACGTCGCGTCTGGAACTGGAAGAGGCAAGTGCTTGCCTTTTTTTGTGATTTTAAACCCGAAAGGTTCGGAGATTTTTGCTGTTACCAAGTAGTAGCAATGCAAGCAGTAAAAGCTAAATGATTCTGTCAGTCTCAGTTTCTTTGGTTGATTGCAGCAGATTAGTTGAAGCTCACTGCTCCAATTAGTTTCTGTTAATTCCCCTTGTACTCTGCATCCTAGAGGCTTGGACATTGCTTTGACATTGGTATAAGAACAATTACTGACATCAAGTTGGTCTACTTGTAGCCTAATTGGTCCAATATACTGCTGCCTCTGAATTGATGTGTAAATCAGAATCTGTAACTAACTCTGTTGAAAGTGAAGCAGAACTCATTAAATTTGGCGGTATGCGTGGCATGCCACAGCTAAAAGGTGCCTGTATTTGATGGCTGGTTTTTCATGATAACAATTTAGTTTAGCTGTATTATTGTTATTTTTCTATCTTGTGCGTTGTGTTGGACACAAATGGTTATTGCCAATTGGGGATTGGTTTTGAAACTGACATGAAATGAGGCGGTTCATCTGTTGGGATGGTACCTAGCTTGCTAAGCCAAGAGGAATAGGCACCCTTCCCCTCCACCTGAGTGTTGGAAAAGGTGTAATGGATTTGATTTAACCTATTATATATCTAAAGGACTAAGAGGTTACACATATTACAAATGATAATTAAGAAGAAAGGATTGCATTTGATTGACATTCATATGCGAAACACGGTGGAATGGAATGGGATATTGCTTCATAGGCAAAGTGGTTAATATGAAGTTTCTGTATAAAGTTGAGCCTATTTCAACTAACCATTTTTGTGAGAATGCGTGTGATCAGTACATTGCACACACACTAGAATTCATCCAGAATATTTCTCAGGCCTACATGTTTTGAATGCTTATTCATATAAACCAAACTATGAGATTTTTAATTCAAACCGAGCTTTTCATTTGTAAATTAATTGTTGCAAATTCAGCCTTTTTTTTTGTTTAAACCTGAAACCCAACCTTGGTATGACTTCATTGACATGAATGCTGTCTTTTTACTGATCCTCGCACTGATCAAGTAGGAAGTATTAGTTAATACTTACCCTTGATCCATTGATTTTTCGGCTGTGACATATTTACAGGGTGTAGCTGGTATACTTTTTATTTGAATAAACATGTTATTGTCTAAGGATGGCTGAGATTTCTTAAAAATACTTAACTATAAAGTTCCTTAAAAGAGTCCTTGAGTGTACACACAATCCTCAACTATAAATTCACCATTTCTACTTGACATTTTGACATATTATCTTTGTTGCATATTCTTCAAAGCCTTGTTAGAAACTGGCTAGTTAATGTCTCAACCTTGGTTCAAATTTGATTGTTCCATTTTTTATTAATTTTTTCTAGCACTATCAACTTGTAGCAACTGGTTATGATGAACTACTCAAAGTGATCAGATTGTCTTTTTTATCTTTGTTTTTATCAAACTTTGGGGATGAAGAGTTTCTGATTGGAGGACTACTAGAGGACTTGGAGAACATACTAGAAATCTAGTTGGAAGCCCTGATTATCTGTAAGAAAAGCTAATGCTTTTTATTATATGAAGGCTGGGATAACAAAACTGTTGCTATGTTTGAAAATGGGTTGAGAAGGCATTTGAAGCTCTTGCTGACTGTGAGAAAGCACTGGACGATGTTTCTAGAGCTCTTGGTAGTAGTAATGCATTGTCAAAGGGATACTCTGCAAAGCTTCAGATGATTCATCAACGCTTTTTAGATGATAACAAGTTCGCAAGGTAAAGGGTTTGGCAATGTGTTCTTTATTTGGTTTATTGTCCGCACATATTAGTCACATGTATGTTTTCCCTGTGTTTTCTTTTTGCAGGAAAGAGTTGAACGATGTGCTAGCACTTCTTGTGGCCATGAAGATAAGGGCGAAAGATTAAGGAGGTGGATTTGGGTCAAAAGAATCCCCAACGAGCTGTCAACGTTCAAGGGCACTGCTGTTGCTTTGGGGAATGTGTTTTGTTCTTGCAATGATGATCAATGTGATATTCTTTACGCTTAACATCCTTATCTAGAGTAGTGTCCATGGAGTC
>JADLZL010002387.1:0-55735 GCA_015844335.1 Chrysopogon serrulatus
TGGCCCTACATTAAGTCGGTTTGATCCTATGGTTGATGTTTATCCCATCGGACTATAAATAATTAAATATGGACCTATACCCCCCTGGAGATAGCCAGATCAATGGAGAGCTGAAGAGCCAGAAACCCTAATTCCTATCTAGTAGATCTAGGCTAGTAATCAAAGAGGCTAGTTCAATCTAGAACTAGTTCTTGTTTAGAGATTAGAGATAGAGTTGAAGAGTAGAGTTCTAGAGGAGTTTCGGCTTTGTCGGTGCTTCTTCGTTCTTTGTATTCTTCAAGATCAACCTCCCTCGCCCGGAGTTTGCATCTTGAGATCATTTGGTAGTCAACTTCTGGTTAAAATAAGTGTTTTGTTCATATTATTTTTCTCGTTTGCATCTCTTATTGAGTCCTTTGATCTTGATAGCTTCTTGATTGAAGTAGTATTCGTAAGCGTAGGCGTGGTGTTTGGGCTTTGTTTACTTATGAATGTCCCACGATTTTTTCGGATAGTGGTAGCTCGCGAAGGTGACTTATAGCTTCGTTGAATTCTCTGTAGTCCACTTCCCATTAATAGGTTTGGTAAACAAAAGGTGCTTGGTAGGAGAGAACTCTGATTTTTACTCCTATCTTATTAAGTTTATCGCTCATGATCATATGATATAAAGCAACCACTTTCAAATACGAACTAGATAATCCATATTATTCTCCTTGTTTCGCTATTCTCTAGCTTGATTGTTGAAAGGTCCTAAATGGCTAGAGGGGTGAATAGCCTAATTAAAATTCTACAATGCACTAAACAAACCGGTTAGTAAATAAGATGGCGAAGCAAGTGTTGCGCTAGCCTAGAAGGGGTTGCAAGCCAACCTATTCAATTCTAACAATCCTAATACACTAGGCACACTAAGAATAATGTCCTAGCAATCAAACTATTCTGTACACCCTAATATACTACTTTGCACAAAAGGTAATCGCGAGGAGAGAAACCAAGAAATGCAAACCCCTGCCGGGATGTCACGCCAATCACCTTCTTGATCAACAATGAATATCCAAGGTGATGATCCAATCAATTCAATGAAAAAACCAAATATGATCTTGATGGATCAATCCCAAATGAACACCAGATTTTTCCGAGGGTTCACGTGCTTGCCAACATGCTACTCCTCATTGTGACGGCACACTCACTTGGGATTCAGCGGCTAATTGGCACCACACCAAGTCTCAACGGGTGCCTTAAGAATCACCACAAGATGAGGGGGCAACACAAGTGACGAGCATTCCACTAGAGTACCTTTTACGATCTCCCGTGGGGACAAGGTCAAGAACCCCTCACAATCACACACGTAGAGTGGCTAAGAACAATCTCAAGCTTGCTCAACTACGGCTTCTTTGCTCCAACCGTCTAGGTGGTGGTAACCACCAAGAGAAATAAGCTCAATCGCAGCAAGAACTCTCACTAGTGCCACTAGATGCTCAATCACAAGGCAAATGCACTAGAAGCTCTCCCAATCACTCTCAAGATCAATCAAGAGGTATGCAAAGTGAGGGAGTTGGTTTGCTTAGCTCTAAGGGATGTCAAGTATGTCAAAGTGCCAAGCCGGACTCCTAGAGCCGACCAATTCACTTATATAGGCACCCATCAAAGCACCCAATCGTTACACTCAAGAACACTTTTGTCGTGTTGGCGAGCCGAGCGGTTAAGTGGCGGCCCGGGGCGTCCCGTCCCGCGTCGGTCACTCTCACCGAGCCACATGTCGGCGGCGTTTAAATGTAGCCGTTGTGCGCCAGCGGTCGAACCAACTTCGCGCCCTATAGCACACGGCGGGGCCGCGTCTACGCAACCACGGGCGCGCCCAGCGATGGCGTCCGGTCGGCCACGAGCGAGGTTCGAAGAGCTCCAAACACGGCCGGGCGCGTCCTACGCTCACGGCCGGATGTCCCGGCGTCCGATGCACACACTTGTGCACAATGGCTGCACAAAACTCGGCACCGAAACGTCCGGTGGCGAGTGCAGTCACCGGGAAAGCGGGGACGCCACCAAGCGACGAGGCAGCGTCCGGTCCCTACCGGGACAGCGTTCGGTCACCTCTAAGTGACTCCTCTTTGTCGAAAACTTAGAGTCCCGCCTCACGAGGCTCGGTGGGAGGGTTTACATCAAACCCCATCAACTCCACGCCCTCATGTGCCAATACAAAAGTGTCTCTCCACTTGTGCGCGTGTGTTAGCATTTTCAAATGAATTTTTTGCAAGAGATTGTTAGCTCACTAGGTTCCTAATGTATATGTAAAGTCATTGCTCACCTAGTGGCACTTAGATAACCGATATTGCGCGACATCGCCCCTCTTAATAGTATGATTTTCTATCCTAAACCTAGCCATCAACGTCTCTACTCACCTATGGCGATTAAAATGGAAATGGCCTAGCATATACCTTTGCCTCTAGCATTCCATCTCGCTCCCTCTTCTTCCTTCATCTCCAAAGGTGGCACTTGATCATCTTTGGTCTCCATCATCTTGATCTCACTCCACCACTTGCCTTGGACCTCCCTTTCTCTAATGCTACACACTTAGCAATAGGGTTAGTCTAGGTTTCATCCATTAGCCAAAACTAAACTAGGGCTTTCAATTGTGCATCGGGTTAAGTTTATAGACTTAGTCATCGTCACCCTACTGTTTCTTTGGGTTCGATATTTAAAACCGGGTTTATCTTGGTGAAGTGCTACAATGATATTGTATGCGATAAACTGCGGATAATCTTATTTCTTGTGTGCATTTAATTAATACCAACAAGCATTTACGGCGCCATTACCGGGAGCGGTTTCTTTGAGATTTACTTTAAGTTTAGCTTAATTCCTATGTTATACTTTTCCCTTTTATTTAGCTTTTTGGGTTTTTTACTTTGTTTTTATCTTTTTAATATGGAACCCGTATCTCAACTCTTATATCAATACGGACACCATCGGGCTCACGTTTACGACCAATAGAATCATCTAAGCCCATTACATCACTGGCTATGAGCTATGTCGAGGTTAATTCATTTAGTTCGAGAAAAAATTTTTTTTGGGCAGTTCTAGCAAAAATCCCTATTCCCATTTGAATGATTTTGAAGAAACTTGTTTATTTCTACACATTAAAGGCATGCCGGATGAGGCGTTAAGGTGGAAGCTTTTTCGTTTTCATTAGCGGAACAAGCTAAACTCTTGGTAAAAAGCGTTATGTTGGGGTAGTCGGGGAGATTGGGAAGGCGTTACGTTCTAGCTTTTGCCTTAAATTCTTTTCTATCGAGAAAGTCGCTAAACTTCATTTTAAAATCATAGGTTTTAAACAATTGAATAACGAATCACTAGGTAAGGCTTGGGAGCGTTTTGATAGTTTTGTAAATTCAGGTCCTAGTCTTGCTTTGCGAGAACCTATTCTCTTACAACACTTCTTTTTGGGCCTTAATGAAAAAAACTAAGGAATATCTTAATTTGGCAGCGGGAGGGCGTTCAAGTATATCAACGCTGCTACAGGCAAAAAACTATCCTTATGAATATTTTGAATGATCTTTTCGAAGAAAAAAAGAAGAATCAATAGCTGAATCCGCATCGTTGGTTGAATCCCAACCTTTAGCTATTTTGAAACACTGAGCCTTTGAATGAAGAAGTGGGAATCTTATTTCTGATTTTATGCTTGATTTAGAGGATGATCTTTTTAATGATTATGGAAACACCTCTAATTATCAGGTAATTATAAAACCTAGAGAATCTAGGGAATTTAAAATATTGATCTTATTCATTCTTTTTGAGGTAAAGTTCTTTAAAAAGTTTCTGAAAAGAGTTAGTCTTTTTCTTAAGTGAAGCATAGTTAGAAGAATCAGAACTTTTTTGAAAGATATTATTCATTTAAATTCTTCTTCTATTACTTTTTGAGTGTCAGATTGATAAACATCCTTTTACTACTCTTTATAATCCAATTGTGGGTGTTAATATCATGTCTCCTTCATTTGCTAAAAGATTTTTAGAAGATATGCCATTAATTCCAACTATTAAAACCCTAAAAAGTCTTTTCGGTGCACATTATTCCAAGTTTAGGAGTATTGTTGTCGGGTACCAAAATTAGGGGCCCCAAGCGGACCACAAAAAACCAAGCCCCATAAGCGCCAAAACCGGGCCGCACAACAACAAGACCCACGGCCCATTAAGGCCCGGCCTGCTTTGCTCTCCACCTCGTCAGAGCCCTCTCCGCCGAGGCCTCGGGCCAGTGCTAACTCTGCCTCATCAGAGCCCTCTCCGCCCCGAGGCCCTCGGACGGGCGCTAACTCTCCGCCTCGTCAGAGCCCTCCCCGCCCGAGGCCTCGGACGGGCGCTAACTCTCCGCCTTGTCCGAGCCCTCCCCGCCGAGGCTGCGGACGGAGTGCTAACTCTCGCCTCGTCAGAGGCCTCCCGTGAGCCCACAGATGAGCCTCCACCTTCCACCTCGCCCAGAGCCACCCGATTGGCCTCGAGCGGGGCCTCTTGCAACTGCAACTCTTGGTCAAGCGGGACTCGGACTTGGCGTATACACGCCCCCTCCCGCTTCTGATTCTTGCCCGGACTTTGCCCATTCCCTTACGGGGATGGGGGACCAATCGTCACGTCACTACACTGCGCTCACGCCAGATTGCATCATCCCCCACGATGGCGGCCATGCACGCCAGCGTGGGCGTTGTTACGCCTAACTTTTCGTGGCAGGTTAATCGCCCAGAAGCCTCGGGGCCATGCCGGCCACCGCCAAAGAGGCGTCGCCCGGCATCATCCTCCCATGCGGGGAGCAAGGTCGAGGCGGGGGCGTCGGTCAAACAACGATCAACCTAGGTTTTTACGAGCCGGAATGGGCGGCCGCCCATGCTGGACGACCGCCCTCTTCTGTGCCAACCACTCTTTCTGGGGGACCGGGGACCGAGGCCCTCGGGCCTCGGATTCGGGGCGGGTCAAAGCTTCTGACGAGCTACGGGGGCTCGGACACGTCGTCCATCGCCACTCCGCCAGCACGCACGAGGGGAGACGGGCGTCCTCTCATGCCGCCCGAGGCGGGGAAATGACTCACGTAGCGGCGCCCATGACCTGCGGTACCAAGCCCCGACCAACGGTGCCGCCTCCCACTCGACCCTCGGCACAAGAGGGATGGCGGGCTCCAAGGCCTCCCGGGCCGGACAAGGGAGCACCTGTCACGAGACATCTTCTATAAACCCTATCCTCCCCCTTACGGCCATAAAAGGGGAGGGGCGGGGGAACCTAAGCAAGCAAGCTCGAGAGGGCATGATATTGGCACTTGCCTCAATCATCTCTGAGACTTGGGACCAGCTCCCCTCTCCACCCGGCTTGTACACCCTACCTACAAGCACTTTAGTACAAGATAATACAAGACTTCCACCCCCTTTGGGCGTACGGCTTTCTCTGTCAGAGCGGTATAACTCCCTTGTGTCCATCTTGCACACCGTCAGGAGTTGGGAGCACGCACCATAAATTTACTAGTTGGCGCTAGGACCGCCCGGTTCTACCGGCGGTTGGCAGCGCCGGTAGGGGAGGCGTGCGTGTTTCGCCTCCCTTCCGCCAAAGCTCGGAATGGCCGGCGGCGCAATGAGGCGTCTCGGGGCGCTTCCGGCCCGTTTTCCTCCCACCACAGCCCTTTGGAGCTGGGCACCGTGATGGTTCGGGGATCTCGAGTTCATGTCTCTGGGCTACCGATGCGACATGGTGCTCCTTCCCACCGAGCCGGAGTCTCACGATGGCTCCCATGACTCCGTCACGGACCGGCGCGGGGCGGCCTGCGTGCCCACCGTGCAGCGGGCGCGTCGTCTTTGCCAGGGACCTCAAGGAGGATCTGGCGGCGCATTTGGGTGGCGGAGGCCGCCTAATGCCTCGCGACTGTCACACCACCTCCACCGTTCGGCCTCACCAACGCCGCCGCCCGTGCGCCTCGGCGGTCTCCACCCGGCAGGGGGTCTATAACGAGCTCCGGCCGCGCTTCGACACGACCCGGTTGTACCCACGCCCGGTCTCGTCTTACCACGACCCGGTGAGTCGGGGACTAGATAAGGCGCTTGCGGGTCTCCAGGTCCCCATGACACCCGGCATCTTTGCGGCATTACACAGAGTCCACCCGGTTCTCGGCTGGTGTGCGGCGCCGAGCTGTCCTCCCCCACCTCCTTGGAGTTCGGCTCTCAGGAGGCTCAAGGCCCTACGAGCGGCGCAACCCAGATGGCTCGGGAGGATTCATTTGGATATGCTCGAGGAAGCTAGTGCGCCGCCCTTCTACACTCGGCCGGATATCAGCAATCCCTCCGGCGCTACCACGACCGACTGGTCGAACCCGAGACCTCAAGGAGGGCGACTTGGTGCTATGTCTTCGCCAGGACAACCGAGGCTACCACAAGCTCACGCCGCCATGGGAGGGCCCCTACATCGTCACCGAAGTCCTCAAGCCGGGCACCTACAAGCTCGTGACGAGGGGCGGCCAAATCCTCAACAACGCTTAGAACATCCAACGGCTACATTTCACCCCCTAAAATTTCCAAGCTACGTACATACATACGTACCTTATGTTTTTTGGAGAAATGAAAGCAAGCACCTGTTCGTTTTTCCACAAAAGAAACACACATCCGAGGCCCTCGGGGGCTAAGGACCTTAATTATGTTTATGTTCCCACAAGTGCTCAGTGAGACTCGGTCTTGACTCACCAAAACCGAGCCTCCCTCGGGGCTAGAAAGGGGGGAACCCCCTCCTGAAAAGCACCCCAAAAAACGCTTCTCGTTTTCATCAATCGTTTTTCGCAAATTTTCGAGCCCAAGATCTCGAACACTTAGAGGGGCTACTCAAGAAAGTCATCTTGAAGCTAGAGCCGGCTGAGCTACGAGGCCACCTACGCCCAAGCGCTACGGTGCCTCTACTTGCGACCCTCGGCCTAAGGAAGACTTCGGGCATTGCGAGAAGGCATTACGAATGTCGAGGATCGGCCGAGCCACGAGGCCACCACGTGCATGCGCTACGGTACCTCTACTCGCTATCCTCGACTAAAGGCGGCCTCTAAATTTGAAATAGTCTCGCAAGACTCTAGCCTAAGTGTGGATCGAGATCAAAAGGCCGCGAAAAGCAAACAAGAACACCATCATAGAACACAAGGCCACAATGGGCCATCGGTGCAAGTGCTTCCAAAAGAAACTAACAAATTTTTTACAAAGGGCACTCGACCCAAGGCGTAGAACCTCTTTGGGGGCATCCGACCCCCCCCACCGTCTCGAGCATCGGCATCCAAGGCAACGGTGGCGTCGGCCTCAAGCGTAGGAGCGGGAAGGGCGGTGGCGAAGATTCCGGCCGTAGCGGATGGGGCCCGCTTCGCCTCGGCTTTCTTTGGGCCGAGCTCGGCAAGCACACCTCACTCTCGCGGCCCACTTCCTCTTTCGTAACCATGATCCCCTTGGAGATCCGAGGAAGATCGAGTTCGTAATGGGACATAGCCCAGCGGCGTGTGCGACACGCCCGTCCGGGCGTCGTCCGAGTGCGCCCCTCCACCCGCTTTGGGGAAGCGCGACCCGGCCGCCCGGCGGACTACTCCCAGCGGCATCACCGGCCTCAACTTCGGCACAAAGCGGCCTCGACCTTCTGCGTCAAAGCATCGACCTCGCCTTGCGCCGAGTTGTAGGTCGCTTTGTGGTGGCGACGAGGCTCGCCTCCGGCTCCGACACCTTCCCCCTCGGGCTGTGATGGTCAGTGTCAAGCTCGAGACAAGGCGGCGAGAGGCACGGCGGGCAGGTATGACACTTACCTTCCGTTGGTTTACGAAGGGTTGCGGCCTCGGGCACCGCTGGGGGCTCGGCCCTCGGCAAAGGCATTGTCGTGCTGTGAGGAGTTCTTTGGTTAGTCTCCACGGTTACCCGGCCTCTCGGACAACGCCTCGATGGAGCCCGGCCCGGCGGGTGACTTCGACCCCTCATCTCCTCCCTCTCGGCCCGGTATCGGTCGAGGTCCGACACGTGCTTCGCCACAATCTCTTTCGAAAGAGTGGCCTCCTCACGTGCGCCCGTGGAGACCTCGGCCTTCGGGTTCGAGACAAGGAGGCGAAGTTTCTCGATCTCCTCGTCCTTTGCCGGCAAGTCGGCGCTCGGGCCCTGCGAGCTCCTTCGGCGATGGGCTCGTCGGCAAGGCCGGCCCCCACCGGATGAACTCCGACTTCTCCCGGGACACCGCGCCCGGCTCTGTAGTAATCAAGCCCAACCGTTCGGACACCATGAAAATGCTCTCACGCTAACAAAACCACGGGAGGAGGACTTACCTTCAACCTTATTTGGAAAGCTCTACGTGAGGCACGATCGGCTGAGGCGTCTTAAGACCTCTCGGCCAACTCACGGCACTTTTACGCTGCTCCCCGAGGTGCTCTTCCACGGCGTCGTCCGGCCGCTTGAACCGGCCGCCCCTCGAGGGTCTTGACGGTCCGTCAAGTCAGCGGTGGCAGAACCTTCACGCGAGCTCGTCGGGGCGGGCGGTTCCTTAGGCGGCGACCCCTCGGCGAGATGGGCGCCTCGGCCAGCGACCCGCCCGGCTTCGCCGCCCGGAGGAAGTCGCGTCGCGCCAAAAGCGCCTCCTTCCCCAGCCGGTGGTCTCCTCCAAAAAGCGATCTCCACCACCTAAAGGCGCCGGCGCCTGCCGCCCACCGAAACCTCCATGCCGGACATCCTCGTCGCGCCCTCGTCGCTGGCCAGGGCGCTTCCCGGTTGGCGGCACCTCGGCCGCGTCCTTCTCGCCCGCGGGCTGCGCCACCCCGGTGGGGTAGCCTCGAGGCTCGCCCTTCCCGCCCCGGCTTGGCTTCTTCGCGGCTAAAGCGAGCCGGGGCGGACGATCTTGCAGCTTTTGGCTGCAAAGACAATCGGGGGGCGTCGGAGGAAAAGAAGAAAGAAAAAAGACCACCGAGGGGACAGGTCCAAAGGCCAAGCAACACTCACCCGGCAACCGGCACTTTAATCCTTAGGCCCGTCGGGGGGCGCCGAAGCGAGGGGCCTCGAGGCTCTCCGACATCATCCCTCGCCCCTTCATCGGGCGTCCGACCCTGCCCTCGAGATCTCCTTCCCGCCACCTCGGGCTGCCTCGGGGCGGGGCTGGTCCGCCACCGCTTGGGCTCACCGGTGAGCTGGCCTTCGAGGGACCACGCCTCTTTCACCCGAAGTTTCGCCTTGGCCGCCCCGCGCTCCCCTCACTTGGCGGGGGGTGGCCTCGGCGGCTCTCCTCCCCCCCGGCATGTCACCTCCCCTTGGGGGGCGTCGTGGCCTCAGCTTCACCACGCAGCCCGGCCGCTGATGAAGCCGAGGCCGAACCCGGCGGACTTCTCCATCACACATGCTTGCTCCGCACCACCAGTGGGCTGGGGGCACAACGCCTCCCCCGGCGCACCTATCCCTAAGAAGATGTATAGGTCATCATCGTACAGCTCCTCGTCGTCGTCATCATCATCATCGTCGTCACCGCCGTCGGTGGTGTCTGATGGCGTCTCCTCCCGTGGGAGTCCCTCTTGCTCACAGGCGCCGGCGGCGGCCGCCGGTCTTCTCTATCCCGCTCCATGCGGACGTTACGCTCTTCCGGCTCTCATTCTTCTTCCTCCTCATCTCCACGTAGGCCTGGTTCGCCTCCTTCTCCGCGGAGATGGGTGGCTTAGATGGCCCCAGCTTTTAGGAAAGCCCCCGAGAGAGGGGGAGTGAGGCGGGACGAGAAGAAGGAAGCGAGGGGGCAGAGACATCAAGCGTAGGCACGGCGCTTACCACGGAGATGAATCCCTTTTTGGGCGCATCACCACCTTATACACATTGCGGGGGTCGACCGCCACCACCTTCCCCGTCCGCTCGAGGATCTCCTTATGGTCGAGGTCCTCGGCGCCATCGGGTGCCCTCCCAAGCGTTGTCGGCCCTCGGGTCATACAAAGTACCGCCTCAACATGAGGGGCAGCACCCACCCGCTTGTGGAAGCCGGCAATCACCACCGACACGTCCAACCCCGCTTTGGGGTCGAGGCAGCGCCCGGGGGCGGCGAGCACCTTTTTCAGCCGGCGTCGTCTTCTGCAGGATCGGCTCCGCCTTCCACGATGGCGGCTCCATGTCGATCCACTTCCGGTGTACGACGGCGGGTGGCCCGAGTCATTCGGATGTAGAACCACTTCGGCGTGCTAGCAGCGGTTGGAGGGGCGTGAGCTTCCAGGGATGTAGGCGTGGCGGTTTGCGGGCTCGCAACTACAACGTCACGACTCCCGGCTCGGACCGCTAGCCTCTTCCCCTTCTCTAGGGACTTCAAGAAGATGGCGGCCTCGAAGAAATAAAGCCGAGAAGTCCTAATGGGCCTCGACTCCAAGATACCCCTCGCCTGGGGCGATGAACACCGTCGCTGGGTGATCGAGTTGAGGCGAGGTTGTGCGGCTCCAGCGGTAATACTCGGGGGGCGCCGCGGAAATCAACCCATCGGCATCCCAAACCCGCACTCATGGGGCGCCATGAAAACACGGCGGCGTATCCCTTACGGCGGCATCGAGGCTGGTGCTCGAGGCGGCGGGGCGATCCACTCGGCGTGTTGACATCGGGGCGGGGCGGAGGAGCCCCTTCCTCACCGGCGCCCCGCGAATCGGCCTCTGTGACTAAACACATCTCCCGGTCCACGGTGCCGAGGCAACCTCGACCCTCGATGCCATGGCAACTTCGAGGCTAAGTGGGTGGTGATGAGGCAAGACTCCTTCTCCCCTACTCTCCCCTTCCTTTTTCTCGGCGGCGCTTGGGCTTGAGCTGCGGTGGCGGTGAGGCGGAGGCAATGGCGAGGAGCGGGGGGGGGGCCGGCCACAACCCGGTATTTATACCCAAAACCCCAATCCGTTCACCTTCACGCATTAAATGCATATCTCGCTTAGGATATCCTACTCGATTACGTTTCACACGGAGTCGGGCAAGCAGCGCCCAGCGACCCGCGGCCACAAAGGGATCGTGAAAGCCCCGGACACCTTATAGGGTTAATCCTCCTTGAGGAGGATCCCGGCTCAGGCCGGGGCCGGGGCACGTAGCGTGGCAGCGTGTGGATGGCCGCGGCGGCTGCGCCACCGTCATCCTCAGAGTGGGACCCACAGCACGCAGCCTTGGCCTGCCAACCGCCCTGGCGTGGGGGCCCGCCACTTCTCCCCATGGCCCGCCGGCGCCCAGAAGGCCGCCTCAAAAAAGCGCGCCCACGCCCCACAGCAGACCCAGCGTGGGCTTCCTTCCCGAGGGAAAGAGGCCGGGCGGCGGATGCAGTCAGAAGGCTCGGGGCTGGCCCACCGGTGGGTTCGACAGCCGCCTCAGGCCACCGAGTCGAGGGGGATGGCTCGGGACGGTCTCATACACAGCCTAGTCTGGCAAGCGAGGGGGGCGTCCTTGCCACGTCCAAGGCCAGCGAGGGCGATCTAAGTTAGGGGGATCCGCGTGGGAGTGCACCAGAGCCCTCGGGACTTGGCGGATGGGACCAGGGCCTCGCCTCGAGACACACCTTGTAGGCTCCAATGGAATGCGCCTCCGGGCCCGGCCGACCCCTAACGAGCAGGGGGCACGGGCGTCCCACTTGGATTTACCGTTAACAGCTCACCGGATCGACCATGTTTGACACATCGGGCGACACCATGGCAAAATCCACCCTCCTCCTGCGGAAGGGATCTTTGAGGCACCGGCGAAACTAATGGCCAAGTACCACTCGGCCGTCCCACGCCAAGGCAGGGGCTCGGGGGGCTTCCCCGTGCGAGGCGAGGTTGGGAAACGCCACCTAACTTCATTTGGACCCCCGGACATGCCCGGCGGGCCGGGGGGCTCGGCAAGCGGTAGGAACACTTCCCGCATAACACACACAAGCCCTCGGAGGAGTGCCCACACTCCTCCAAGGCCTCGGGGGCTACACTCGGCGGGTGCGCTCGCGCGCCCCCGCCGGAGGACACAGCCTCTGAAACAAAAACACCAGATGAGCGGACTCGTACCCTCAACAAATACGTATAAGCCCTCGGAGGAGTGCTCACACTCCTCCAAGGCCTCGGGGGCTACACCCGTCGGAGTGCGCTAAGCGCGTACCAGCGGAGGAAAGCTCAAAAACATTTAACGGTGTGCCGGTAGAAGATTGGTTCAAAGCCACAACCTCGAGCGAGTGCACCCACTCCTTCGAAGGTTCGGGGGGGCTCTTTGTCGGGTACCAAAATTGGGGCCCCAAGCGGACCACAAAAAACCAAGCCCGACAAGCGCCAAAACCGGGCCGCACAACAACAAAGAGCCACGGCCCATTAAGGCCTAGCACTTTGCTCCCCGCCTCGTCAGAGCCCTCTCCGCCCGTGGCCTCAAGCGGGTGCTAACTCTCCACCTCATTTGAGCCCTCTCCGCCGAGGCCTCGGGCCAGGCGCTAACTCTCGCCTCGTCCGAGGCCCTCCCAGCCGAGGCCTCGGACGGGCGCTAACTCTCCGCCTTGTCCGAGCCCTCCCCCGCCCCGAGGCCTCGGACGGGCGCTAACTCTCGCCTCGTCCAGAGGCCCTCCCCCGAGGCCACGGATGAGCCTCCACCTTCCGCCTCGCCCGAGCCCCCGTGACTAGCCTTGGGCCGGGACTCGCCGCAACTCTTGGTCAACCCGGGACTCGGACTTGGCGTATACGTGCCCCCTTCCCGCTGCAGTTCTTGCCAGACCTGCCCATTCCCTTACAGGGATGGGGGCCGTCACGTCACCACCTGCGCTCACGCCAGATTGCATCATCCCCCACAATGGCGGCCATGCCGGCCATTTGTGGGCGCTGTTCTGCCTAACTTCCGTGATAGGTTAAATCGCGAAGCCTCGGGGCGCCAAAGCGCCATGCCAGAGGCGTCGCCGCGTCATCCTAAAATGCGGGGGCGAGGTCGAGGCGGGGCATCGGTCAAACAACGATCCCCAGGTTTCGAGCTCGGAATAGGCGGCGACCGCCTCGATGCCCCGCCCTCGGCGGTGCCAACCACTCAGCGTACGGCGGCGGGGACCGAGGCCCTCGGGCCTCGGATTCGGGACGGGTCAAAGCTTCTGAGCGAGCTACGAGGGCTCGGACACGTCGTCCATCGCCACCTCCGCAACGTCCCTGCAGGCTGGGGTGACCAAGCCCATGACGACCAATAGTGCTGCCTCCCACTCGACCCTCGGCACAAGAGGGATGGCGGGCTCAGGAGGCCTCGGATGGAGCAAGGGAGCTTTTGTCACACGAGACATCTTACGTAAACCCTATCCTCCCCTTACGGCTATAAAAGAGGAGGGCGGGGGGCCCTTAGCAAGCAAGCTCAGAGGGCACGATATTGGCACTTGCCTCAATCATCTATGAGACTTGGGACCGGCTCCCTCTCTCCACCGGCTTGTACACCCTACCTACAAGCACTTGATTGCAAGATAATACAAGACTTCCACCCCCCACGGGGCGTAGGGCTTTATCTTGCCCGAAACAGTATAAATCCCACACCTTCCGGAGTTGGGAGCACGCACCATAAATTTACTAGTTGGTGCTAGGACCGCCCAGTTCTAGCACTAACAATTGTGTTCTCTTCCTATTTTGGTTTATGGAGTTCAAGTTTCGTTAAATTTCTATATCTTTGATGTTTCGGAGTTTGATGTGTTAATAGGTTTACCAATAGGAAAGCTCATAAGAGAAGGTCAAAAAGGGAATTAGATATTAGTCTCGGGAAAATATTTTAAGCTCTCTATGCCTATGACCCATTCTTTGAAAACCAAAGTAGAGCTACTTCTGAGCGACCCAATAGAGGAGGTTGTTGGTATTTCTTATGCACAACTAAAATATGAAGGATTCATAGCGCCACAGAAAACCATTGTAGCATTTTCTGGGAGCATTCAGGTATCGTTATTTATATTTTACCACTAGAAAACAATGGATAAAGACATTGATAGTTCACCATCATGTATCTATTAACTAATACGCCAACTAGACTATAGTAGAGGTAAATGATAGATAATAGGAATTATGCATATATGACAGACACACACGGGGAGAATTCTATGATAAAGAGTAGACGGCTAAACTAAAGAGAGGGACAACGGAAGAATTCAAGGTTCCTAAATACTTCTTTTTACTTTGGTTCTATATAGTAATCACACAATAGCACTTTGGAGCAGCGGTACCTTTCCGACTCTCGAATAAGACTGGGAAGAAAGTAGTTGGGGAAGGCTGCCAAAAGCTCTACGAAACATCAACCCGAACGTGGTGGAATACGAAGACAGGACAGGCTGTCACCTCTAGGGCTACCACAACTAATCGTGGGATTGAGTGCAACCTCGGGTAAACCCTAGCCTAGACACCACGTCTCTGTTGACGGTCATTAAACACCAAATATAATCCTCAACTATTGTATAAAATAATATAAAATGAATTACAAAGCATAGTTGTAGGGTTTGATTCTAACAAGTTCCACGAGTTTGGGTGTTCTCACTTCTCTTGTAGGAATATATAATTTTTCATCAAATACAAGTATCTCAAATAAGGAGTTGAACTGTACCATTGCGACGGGCTCGTCGAAATGATCGAAAACGGACATATCATTTGCTATATTTGGAGTCCGGAGTCAAAAGATATCAATTCCACACCGAAACCAACACTAGAAGACTCTAGAAGACACGAGAAGGCGACCCACCGAAGGCGGGGCCCACCTGCCTGAGGGGTGGGGCCGCTCAGCCCCACCTCGGGGCCGGCCGGCGCTCCATAGAGCCTGTTCGGGGGCCTGCTTCTACACGGAGGGCTTCCTACCGCCTTAGGGTTTGCATCTCCACCGTTGCTTAAGTCGGTTTGATCCTACGGCGCACGTTCATCCCACCGGGCTATAAATAAAGAGGCAGACCCCCCTCCCTGAGGGCACCACATTATTATGAAGATATAGAGGCGTCCCTTGAATGGATGACCTCTCACCTCTAGAGAATTAGGGCTAGACTTTCTAATGTAGTAGATTAGTTCTAGTTGAGAATTAGGGAGAACGGAGCTACGCCCGGGTTCCGAAGGAGTCTTCAGAGGAGTCGTCAGAGTTCTGGTATATCTTTGTATCTATTCTTGTAAGACTTAGGCTTTAATATATTTTATCTTCTTTATTTATTTTTATGCCTAGCATTTAATTGGTTAGTATAGTTGTTATACTTTGGCATGGGATCTCACTTTGTATCGGGTGCTCTAGTTATAGATCGTGACTAGAGTAGTAATCGGTAGTGTAGACATGGAGTCTAGGCTATAGGTTACCTGAGGTTGCACCCAATTCTTACGGTTAGTTGTGGTAGCCCCAGAGGTGACAGCTCTGTTAGGCCTTCGTATTCCACCACGTCGGAGTTGGTGTTTCGTAGAGCTTTTGGTAGCCTTCTCCGACTACCTTCTTCCTAGTCTTATTCGAGAGTTGGAAAGGTGCTACTTTGCTCTAAAAGTATTATTGTGTGATTGCTTTATCTACCATGAATTAGTTATATAGAACCAAAATAATAGAGAAGTATTTAGGAACCTTGAGCTCTCTCCGTTGTCCTCTCACTTTAGCTATCTACTCTTTTATCATAGAATTCTCCGTGTATGTCATATATGCATAATTCCTATCATCTATCATTTACCCCCTACTTTAGTCTAGTTGGTGTATTAAGTTAGTAGATACATGATGGTGGACTATCAATATATTTAACCAATGTTTTCCAGTGGTAAAATATAAATAACGATACGGAATACTCCGGTAAAATGCTACAATGGTTTTACGTGGCGCTTGCGGAATCCTTCATATTTTAATTGTGCATAAGAAATACCAACAAGCATTTTTGGCGCCGTTCTTGGGGAAACAATTGGCGTAAAAGATTTTGATATTGATCTTGATATCTACTAATCTAGTCTACTACTAGCTTTAGTAGGATTACCCTTGTTTTGTTGAGTTGTGGAATAAGCGGGCTATCAACCGTTTCACTTTATGGTGAAATTCCATAAGACCAAGAAAAGGAAGATATTGAAGAACTTCGGGGTGCCTGAACATTCATGATCCATCAACAATGAAGCCCCTGCCATCTCACAGGTATGTATAAACATATATATTCCTCTAACCATGTGTAGATTAGACAAAAGTTGTCATCATATGAATTTAAAGTCCATCACATGGGATGAATAAAGACCATTTGTGCTACTCACAAATACCATTGTGAGTCATGGTAAGTTTGATCAAGAAAGGTGAGAAAGTCTTGCTCATAGACTTAAAATTTGATGAGTAGTTATCCTATTGCATTCTCTTGCATGTTTACTTTGAATGTTCCATGCATCTACCCCATCTCATATCAAATCCACAAGCATGTTTAGTTTCTTGCACACATGCATCTCTGGTTAAAACTTAAAAAAAATCTCACCATACATGATCATGCTTTCATCTCTTTGAGTAAATCTCTTTATGCTCCCATATTAGCTTTATCTATTATAGTATGCTTTGGTTTAAAAGTACTCGCCATACTTTCATAGGCTTTTAAATTGAGCGTGGTGCTTAGGTTAAAATGCCTTCCTTAATTAAAACTAGACATGGAGTTTGGTTTGATTATTGAACTAGAAATTATTGTGTAGACATTGGATATTTTGTTGGACTAACCCCTACAGGAAACTCTCAAACTCAATTCGGGTAAGCCAAGAGATGAACTCACATCGGGAGATGAATCAAGGCGTATAACTTTGCACTAAAGGAAGACATAGCTCATTCTCCATAGAAGAACTGTAAGTATCAATGTTTATTTAAATCATCTTTTGTTACAAGTTATCTTTGTCTTGAACCATGTTAGAATGCAGTAAACAAACACAATCTATGCTAAATCAATCATAAAAATTATCCTTTTATTAGCATAGATGAAATTCGCATGAATTATATGGACCATAACCCACATTTCAAACTTGTTGCAATCCTTCGGGTATGTGTCCACTAACATTTATGCAGGAAAGAAAGAATAATTGTCTGATCATGGTTCGAAACGAAAAGGAAGGAGAACAAGTGTATAGCAAGGTCTAAGATGGAAAGAAATAGATGAAAGAACACTTCAACGCCTTCTACACTTTACCATGATAGTGGACCAATCACCTTGCAAGACATAAAGTATGTTTACCCAAGCCTCAAGCAACTTTAAACTATATTCAATATCTTATACCATGTTGTTAATCCATACCTTATGTCATGCTTAATTTCCTAAAACTAAAAACAATTTGGTTCACCTACATATTCTTGGTTCTATTTGAATAAATATCTTTAGTCTTTTGAACTTTCTTAGTCTATTATAAGTATGCTTCAGAATATTACTTAAACATTATAACATCAAAGCATATTTGTATAAAAATTTGGTTGTATATACAGACTATCCTCTTCTAAATAAAAATGTTTAAATCAGATTAGAAAACTTCATAGAATCAAATCAAGGTTAGAGGTATTCTTCAAAATTATATCTTCGCCTTAACCTTATTTAAAAATTTAAAATAATGGTGAATCATTTAAAACACGGACCATAAATTAATCTTTAACTCCTTGGCAAATACTATCCATACTTCAAATAAATAGTATATTCCTTCGGGTATGTGTTGTCTACTAATCCCCTTGTAGAGAAGAAATCTGAAAGAGTGAGAAAAGAACAAAACATATGAGACAAGATGCTAATGAACAACTCAAGATGCAAAGATGGAAAAGACTATTGAGATTCAATCTACCCTTTACCACATGGTGTCATCATGCTCCAGTAACAAAGGTAACATCTTAAAGGTAAGTGGTCATTATTTCCTCTTGATCTTGGAGTACATACCATAGCACCATTCTCTTGATCTCAATCTTAACCAAATGAGCTCAAATATGATATATCTTATTTTTGGAAGATGATAGTCATCATGTTAATCTTGATAACTTATAAAGATAAACAATCCTTTTATAGGTTAAGTAACTCTACTCCTTTATCTCATGAGCTTAAATGCTATATTTATACTTTTAATATTCTTATCCAAGATGTAAATGAATAATGTGAAAGACATTAATCTTATTGTGCCTAAGGTTAGAGAATGAATAAATTTCTGGTTCTGTTGGTGTTTTTCCCACCAATGGAGCCCATGCACTTGATCTCTACCTTGTCTTTATGAGCAGAACACACTTTAAGCAAAGTGTGGGGAGATTTCTAAATTCTACCAGTGGGAGTTCTAAACTAGTAACAAGGATACACATAAAATTGGAGTCGAGATGCTAACAAAAGAAAAGAAGAAGGTGGCACCACTATTGGAAGTGCCACTAGTGGAAACACCACCTCAATCCTCATCCTTAGGAGCAAACCGAAGTACTCAATCAACAAACCCTTTGCAAAGAGGAGTCCAATTGAAGGACTCAAAACATCGAACCCTCGCCGTGAGGTAACATCGGTAGTTATCCATATTTACTTTCTTACATTGCATGATTTATTTTCCCTTAACCATATTTACTTTTCTACATTAGTATTGCATAGGAAATAACAAAAATAAATAGATATGCATTAGGTTGCATTCATGCATCTTAAAAAAACTTTAAGCCCCATGTGAAATCCTTGTAGTGTAAAAGTTGTAGGAGTTCTCACTTTGTGGTGGCCTACAAAATAAAAATACATATCATGTATTTGTACTTTTCTGTATATAAACCTATAAAATCTAAAAATATTAATTAAGCATCCTGCTGCAATACTGTTATCATAAACATACTTTGAAACCTCCATCTAAAATGGCTGAACATTAACTTTTTCCACGAGTTTTGGTGTTTTGTGAGAGCTTTTCAGGGGATAACTCAAGAGCCGACTCACTCGGGAATCTTCATCTTCATCACTCGAAGCACATCTTTTTTGTCACACAGTGACCCCTATGTGAAGGAAGTAACTTCTTGGGTAATGAGATTGAAGTATTCCTAGCAACACTTGCTCTTATAAGCATGAGCTCCTTCGTGAGGATCACTCAGTTTTAATGCTCAACCACGACAATAACTAGCTTGGGGGAGGGTATCCCCTTGTTATCAGGTAAGTATACCTACGCGATTATTGAGTCTGTCTTATAGTCATAAAACTAAAAATATATGGACACATGAAGGTCCATATTTATCGAGTCTTTGTGAGTCTTTAAAATGTAAAACCAAATAAAATGAGTGTCTAGTTATGAGTCAATAAATAGAAAAGTTCTAGAGATGATCTTAAAGGATAAAAGTAATAGCTCTTAAAGTACCTAGTTGATGGACTTAAGTTTTCCTAAGTTTTAGCTTACACTGTTTTGACATGAAGATTTACTTTGAGCCTAAGACTTGTGCATATACTTGAGCTATGTCTAGGTGATTGATTGATATGATTGAAAAAGTTTGAGCTACTTGTTTATCTTGTTCTAAGTGACACTAAAGTTCTAGAGATTACTTTTTTGAAAAATACAAAACCTTATATGATGAGCTCTTGTATGATAAAGCTTACATTTCTACCAAAGCCAAATATGATAAGATAGGCTAGATAAACTTCCACATATATGCTACTTGTCTTGCATTGAGTTTTATCAATCTTTGTGACCTTTTAAGAGATTTGTCATACTTTTGAATCAAGATCCACTTGCACTCCACCTACATATGCACTACTCTACATTGGAGTGGGCGCAACAACATGCCATCACATTCCATTCACCCAAGAAAATGTTTTACTCCTACACTAGGAGAAAACACCAAAAACATTCCTATAGGATAGCCACTAAATAAATGCTCCAAGTTCTTATTGCTATCTCTCAAAAATCTATAGTGCCAAAAGGAGGTATGAGCTATGCAAAAGTTATTCTAAAAAAAGAGAAAAGAAAAAATAAAAAAAGGGAGTTAGAAAAAGAAGGACAAGTGTCTAAAATATTAAAACAATGGGTACTTAGATGCCCGCCTCCCTGAAAAGAAAAAGAAAGAAGAAAGAAAGAAAAGGATAAGATAGCTCATATTCTCTGGCCAAGTTCCAAGTTCTAAAAAGAGAGATATGTCTTTATGGAGCAAGAATTAGGTTTCACCACTTCTACCAAATATCCACCATATCTATACACTTGCATATCTTGATTCAATTGCATAACTTGTTTCTCTATGGATTCATTGTTTGACTTTACAATATGTGCATTGCAAGTATGTTCCTTTATGTTTTCTCCACACCTATGAGCTCCACATAAGCCTTAGTTGCAGGACGAAAAGAAAGGCATAACATCATTATTGCCTTGGTGAGAATCCACAAATACCATATATACCGAGAGATTTGAGAGTGTCATACAAAGAAAGCTCTAAGTTTTATTTAAAAACCTCTAAAAACTTTCAGAATGATAGTTGAATGAAGAGCTTGAGATATAGTGCTTGGCTAGATCTTTCTGTCTTTCGATTGCTCAAGACCCAAGTAAAAGCTAAGAAGCCCCATAGTCAAGGGTAATATGAATAAGTTTGAATGTTAGCTCAGTTTTGCTTAAACCTAGAGGAGAATTTTTGTTTAATACAGGTATACTTTTGAGAGGGCTACAAGAAAGTTGCTAAGAACATATGGATATCAATAGCAGTTTCTAAGTTTAGCTTTGCTAGGGACTAGCAAAGGTTAAGCTTGGGGGAACTTGTTGATGGTCATTAAACACCAAATATAATCCTCAACTATTGTATAAAATGATATAAAATGAATTACAAAGCATAGTTGTAGGGTTTGATTCTAACAAGTTCCACGAGTTTTGGTGTTCTCACTTGTCTTGTAGGAATATATAATTTTTTATCAAATACAAGTATCTCAAATAAGGAGTTGAACTGCACCATTGCGGACGGGCTCGTCGAAATGATCGAAAATGGACATATCATTTGCTATATTCGAGTCCGGAGTCAAAAGATATCAATTCCACACGAAACCAACACTAGAAGACTCTAGAAGACACGAGAAGGCGACCCACTAAAGGCGGGGCCCACCTGCCACAGGGTCGGGCCGGCCGGCCCCACCTCAGGGCTGGCTGGCGCTCCACAGAGCCCGTTCGGGGCCCGCTTCTACAGAGGGCTTCCTACCGCCTTAGGGTTTGCATCTCCACCGTTGCTTAAGTCGGTTTGATCCTACGGCGCACGTTTATCGCACCGGGCTATAAATAAAGAGGCAGACCCCCCCTCCCTGAGGGCACCACATTATTATGGAGATGTAGAGGCGTCCCTCGAATGGATGACCTCTCACCTCTAGAGAATTAGGGCTAGACTTTCCAATGTAGTAGATTAGTTCTTGTTGAGAGTTAGGGAGAGCGGAACTACGCCCGGGTTCCGGAGGAGTCTTTAGAGGAGTCGTCAGAGTCCTGGTATATCTTTGTATCTATTCTTGTAAGACTTAGGCTTTAATATATTTTATCTTCTTTATTTACTTTTATGCCTAGCATTTAATTAGTTAGTATAGTTGTTATACTTTGGCATGGGATCTCCGCTTTTGTATCGGGTGCTCTAGTTATAGATCGTGACTAGAGTAGTAATCGGTTGTGTAGACATGGAGTCTAGGCTATAGCTTAACTGAGGTTGCACCCAATTCTTACGGTTAGTTGTGGTAGCCCTAGAGGTGACAGCTCTGTTAGGCCTTTGTATTCCACCATGTCGGAGTTGGTGTTTCGTAGAGCTTTTGGCAGCCTTCTCGGACTACCTTCTTCCCAGTCTTATTCGAGAGTTGGAAAGGTACTGCTGCTCCAAAGTATTATTGTGTGATTGCTTTATCTACCATAAATTAGTTATATAGAACCAAAGTAATAGAGAAGTATTTAGGAACCTTGAGCTCTCCCGTTGTCCTCTCACTTTAACTATCTACTCTTTTATCATAGAATTCTCCCATGTGTGTCATATATACATAATTCCTATCATCTATTATTTACCCCCTACTTTAGTCTAGTTGGTGTATTAAGTTAATAGATACATGATGGTGAACTATCAATGTCTTTAACCAATGTTTTCCAGTGGTAAAATATAAATAATGATACCTGGAATACTCCCGGTAAAATGCTACAATAGTTTTCTGTGCGCTTGTGGAATCCTTCACATTTTAATTGTGCATAAAAAATACCAACATCTATCCTAAAGATTACTACTCTAATCACATATGATAACCGAGCACTCAATATGAGCGGAGATCCCATGCCAAGATATAACAACTATACTAAACATAATATGAAAGACATAAAGTAAAAGAGAAGATAAATATATTAAAGTATAAGTCTTACAAAGAATAAATACAAGGACATACCAAGACAGAAGACTCTTCGAGGAAGGAGCGCGGCTCCGCTCTCCCTAACTC
This sequence comes from Chrysopogon serrulatus, assembly GCA_015844335.1. Lineage (NCBI taxonomy): Eukaryota > Viridiplantae > Streptophyta > Magnoliopsida > Poales > Poaceae > Chrysopogon > Chrysopogon serrulatus. Next base: position 22,264 of record JADLZL010002387.1, read on the forward strand.
CCGACTAGAACTAATCTACTACATTGGAAAGTCTTGCCCTAATTCTCTAGAGGTGAGAGGTCATCCATTCGAGGGATGCCTCTACATCTCCATAATAATGTGGTGCCCTCGGGGGGGGGGTCCGCCTTTATTTATAGCCCGGTGGGATGAACGTGCGCCATTAGATCAAACCGACTTGGACAACGGTGGAGATGCAAATCCCTAAGGCGGTAGGAGGCCGTCCGTTGAAGCGGGCCCCGAATGGGCTCCGGAGGGCACCCGGCCGGCCACGAGGTGGCGCCAGGGCCCCCCCCTGTGACGGTGGGCCCCGCCTTCGGTGGGTCACCTTCACGTGTCTTCTAGAGTCTTCTAGTGTTGGTTTCGGTGTAGAATTGTTATCTTTTGACTCCATACTCTAAATAGGGCAAACCATATGTCCGTTTCGATCGTCTCGACGAGCTCTTCACAATGATGCACTCCAAATTATCCTTTGAGATACTTTTATTCTATGCAAAATTGGATATACCTGTAAAACGATCAAGAACAACACAACTCGTGGAACTCGTTAGAATCAAACCCTACAGCTATGCTTTATGATTCTTTTCATGTTAATTCATGCCATAATTGATGATATAAAATAGGCATTAAGGACCATTAATAGGGGTTAATGCTGTTTTTAATGAAGAGTTAATAGAACCATTTGTAGATAATGATGCCCAGTTCTTCATTGAAGAAGAGGAAGAGGAACCATCGATCCCCGAACGATGAGGACGGCCCGATCTTCCGAGAGGTAAGCGGTAAGTTTGATTTGTGGAGATCTCAACGTTGGCGATCCGGCTTCAAATCAGACACGATTTGAACCCTGCAACCGTTATACCACTCTCCGTTGGTTATTAACCAAGCACAACTTGATTGACCTCGCTAAGAAGGCTTATCCTGCAAGCGAATCGAAGAACACAAGCAAGAAGGTTTCAAACACGCAATCTGAAATTGCAAATATGAATGACACAATTATCAATTGAGGGTTCAAGAACTCGGTTCCAAAAGACTAATCGACACAGTGGAGGAGATCAAGAACGGGGCCCTGGATCACTGTAAAAGGATTTGTCATCATAGTTACAATGAACGATTCAGTTTCTCGATGGAAACTAAACTCTAAACAAAACCTGAGTCTAATTGGCGGCAGCTACTGAGATATACTAGGGGGTGTCCCAGGGTTGGAGGCGCACCAGGGGGGCGCCCACAGGATGGGCCACAAGCCCAACTCGATACAAGGCCAAGTTAGCCCAAAAATAGGTGTCGCAGCGCCTTTTTGTGGTTACACAGCGTGATCCACGAATGTTCTGGAGCTAGGACTAGAACCAAATTGACGGTGTCGTCGTCCCCTTTCCAATGCATATTTACTCGTCTCATTTCGACGCCGTATGATATTGTCGAAACCGTGTGGGGGTGTAGGTGAAAACCGAATCGGACGTGGCATCCGAAAGTTCTTGATGATTTGTAACATGGGGAAGACCATGGTGCAGTGTGTGTCTAGCATGGTGATGTCCTCATCAGAACCTCTTGATGAATTACTAGAGCCACCTAAACCCCCTATTGAACTTAAACCTTTACCTTCTGGTTTGAAATATGTTTTTTTGAATAATGATCAAGAATCTCCTGTGATCATAAGTGATAAACTTTATCAAGAAGAATCTTTGCGTCTAATAAGCATTTTAAAAAAACATCGTCTTTGCTTTTTGGATACTCGCTCCAAGATCTTAAGGGAATCAATCATGTTCTTTACACCCCTCGTATACCAACTGATCCTGAAGTTACACCGACTAGAGAATCCCAACGTAGACTTAATAATGCGATGAGAGAGTGTTGGCGTTTCTTAGCGCATCACCAAGTTTGGACCCCTGGTGACAACGCTAGAAATACAGTTAACATTCCTTAACATCATCACTGAGAATGGAGGTAAGTCTATCCCCGGTAATAAGTAAGAAATGCTTAGGGGGTGGTGTACCTCGGTTACCATATCACTTTCGATCGGTCATGGTACTTGAGGCACACCTCACCGGTTATTCTCTTTACCGCTACTAGTGATATACCTTGGATGATAGTTTCGAGAATAGCCCGGCACGGGCACCGTGGCATACCAAGACTATTCTTACCTCTATCAAGAGAGTTATGTCCCCAATAATAACGCTAGGACTATAGCCTTAGCTGCTAGTGCCTCGGAGATGCTATACGGCGCACTTTCGGCATTCCTTGACACTAGTGCTAAAACTATATTCCTAACTACTGACAAAGAAGTAGCAACGGTGATCCGGTAAACCTTTGCGGTTTTGGATGTTACTCCGCAAGTGCACGGAATTACCGTTGTAGCATTTCAACCCGGAGAAATCCTAGATGTCGTATTTATAGTTGGCGATTAAAGTATGTCGGTAATCACCGCCAACAAAATCCTCAAGCTTACCTTTTGCTCATCCTCGAGCAAAGCTAAGAACTTGGTTGTTGATCGGGGAGTTGCTATAATGCTGATTATGTTTCACAAGTGCCAGGATTATAACAAAGTTTTCTTCCTTGATTTAAAATAAATTGGTTTTCATACTCATCCCCTTTTTACTTGTCACTTGTGGGGCTTCGGCTATCGAATTATCTTTAGGTTGGCATTTTAGCAAGAGAGGTACACATAGATTTTGTATACATTCTACTCTTTTGAATTGCTTTCTTCCTGGAGTTTTTATTTTTATATGAAGAATAGAGTCAAATGATGAGATCATAGCAAATTACTAAGCTATACACTTTGATCGGAAGGGAAGTTTATTTTTTTTCTTTTTGAACTCCTATGCAAGATTATCTCTTTTACGTCTTTTCTCGAGAAGTGGGGGCTATCTATCTGGCGGGTACTTTTTGTACCCATTTTTTTTCGCTTCGGGCGGGTGTCGTTGCACCCCTTGTTTTATTCTCTCTTTTTTTTTTGGCACATACCATTTTGATATGGCATCTTTTATTGGCTCATGCTTCTTTGGCATGGCATCTTTTTATTTTTATAGCCCACACTTTCTTTTGACTTCTAAGAGAGAATCAATACGTAGAGAGCAAAAATTGATTTTCATTTGTGTATTTGAATTCCAATCATGGGTGTATAACAAAGCAATCTTCTTTAGATCATATCAAAAGGACTTTGGTTTTTATTTAATTTTTTTAAGACTCGGTATTCAAGCTTTTCTTAGAGTAAGATTGTAACAAATTCTTTAGTCTAACCAACTCAAGCTTCATGCCACCCCTAGATTAGATCAAGCTCTATGCATCCCACTAAGTTTTCAAGTTTCTAAAGTGAATATTTTAAAACCAATAAACTTAAACCTTGGAAGAGGACTTAGTCATAAGCTAGGCACCAGATGAATCATAAGACAGAGCAACTATTTATCATTTCAACATGGAAAAACTATGCATAGCAGTATTCACATATTTGGAGTGGAATTTTTTTTATAATGAATTTAAATATGCATATGTAGGGAGATGAAAAATATAAAAAATGCAAATGCAATGATACCTGAGTGGGGGTCCTCCCCCAAGCTGGCTTGAACCCTAGCCTCTAGGGTTGAAACCTTGGGACCTCGAGGAAGGCTGCTTCTTTGCTCATTTGGATCCTCATTTGTTCGTTGAGGTGGGCCCACTTGTTGTTGTTGCTTTCCCACCGCCCACGGCTGGTGATGCTTGATGGTGTTGTTGTTGCCACTTTGTTGATTTTGGAGTTGCCATTGTTGTTGTTGGTGGTACTGCCGTCTTTGTCTCCTCACGAAACTCATCAGTGCGGATCACAAGTCCGCCCAGCTGAGTGTGGAGCGTCTCCAGTGTGACTGACTGGCGTGATGGCACATGGGGCGGCAATCCCTCGGAGTCCGAGGAGTGGTGGTGGCTTCCCCAAGCCTCATCCCTAGCTTGCGGTACCCCCGACCCTCCAGCCTCATATGGGTGCGTAGTATGCCCCCAAGCGAGAATGCATTTGGGGAGTATATCTGGTGTGTGCATTCTTTGGGAGATACCCTGGCTACCCTATCGGTGAGAGAAGAAAGGGGGTGGCGTTGGCTGGGGTTGGTGTGAGCTCGATGCTTCCCCTCTTTGAGTGGTACTCGGGTTAACCCGCCGAAAACAGTTCTCTGCTAGCTTCCTCTCGTGAAATGATTGGAAGGGTTAGTTCAAGTACATTTGTACAATCGAAGATCCGGGTTAGATAACCGGATTTTGAGTGCACCTCCAGGAGAGTATAAGAGTTCACCGGCTGCATTCTTTTTCAAGTGATGCCCATGTATAAGAGAATCTTCAGTTATCATTACTCTAGGAGCAGGAATATCGAAGAAATCAGACAACTCCTTCCCTTCTAAAACATCGACGGCCGTAAGGACGCGAGTTATTAGGGAGGTACATGGGATAGTAGTTGTGTGCGAAAAGTAGCGTAGCCAGTGAGCAACTATTTCTCTAACAGGGGCAACTTTTATTTTCTTTACCATCGCATATAGTAGTTTTAGCTCATCACTATAAACATAACGAATATCCTCTCTATCAAACAAGGTCATGGCCATCCACTTATGCATGAATCTAAGGGTCGGGGTGATGGATTTGAGCATTTCTAGGTTGGAACTTGTCGGGTTTGAACTTCCCCGAAATTTCTTCCAAAAAAGAGAAACGGTTGAAGTTACTTAGGGTGCGATCAAGATAAAAAGAGAGCATTTCTTATTAAACCCTAGATGTTGGCTAAGATCCTTCCATGAAACAAAATATTCAGTTTGAAATATGCGAAAGCTAATTCCACCATCTACCTCCTTTAAAGTGCACAAGAATTGCATGGTAAGAAATCGAGAGCCCGTTTCCCACACCGGATCAATACCTTCCTACTCGACATGCTTCCAAATGAGAGTAAATTATTCATCCATACCTATTTTTTGTGAGGATGTCGGGGTCGTATCTTTGGCGTGTGGGCGTACGTGAGCTCTTTGATGAGGTTGTAGGCTTGCTCCTCTCGATCCCCTTCTAAGTCTATGTCGGGCATGGCATCCATTTGTGCTTGTTCCTCCTCCACGACGGGGGGAGTCTCTTCATGCACCGGGCTTTCTTCATGCTCGGTGGAGTAGTGAGTGCTTGAACTCCCCGCGATCGCCTTGAATGGGACCTTGTCATCTTCTTGATGGCTCCCGCCACTCCCTCCTTGAACCTCTTCATGATGAGTGGTGAAGCAAGAGCTTGAAAGTGGCTTGCTTAGCGAGAGCTTGTTGCGGGAGTGAGGATTTCTTGCTCTTGTGTTTGCTAGAATTGGTGAGAGCAAGAGAGAGCTAGAGAGTGAAATGAGAGGGAGAGAAGATGGAGAGTGTGTGGGGGTGGAGAGCCTCCTCCCGGCCTCCCTCTTATTTATAGCCGAGCAACCTGTCATGGAGGGGGAGAGGGCAACGGCCACCGCACCCGGCCGCCAGAGGGGAGCCGTTGGGCGGCACGGGCAGCGGCCGCACCACGGTGCGCCCCGCACGAGGGGTGGGCCCGCCTGCTCCCCCCCTTTGGCCGGTAGCTCCCAACGGCCACCTCCACTTCCAAACCGTTGGAGGTTCGGTGAGACCCCCAACGGCTCTTTTGATTTTGAATTTTTATTAAATTTTTCTTTGAAATTTTTATTTTTAAAAAAATCCTGAAAAAATAAGTTTAGAGAATGCCAATTTATTTCAGTGCAGGAAATGAATTTTGCAAGATTTTTCCAAACTTTTTGAAACGCACCAAAATATTCATTTAATAATAAAACCCTAAATTGAGGTTTTCTCCTTTTTTATAGAAATGTGTATAAATTTGATTCATACCGTTACCTATGGCGAGGACTCACCCAATTTTGGTGCGGTGGGTTAGACCTACTTTCCTTCTTTCTTTAGCTGCAAAAGGATTATCGGGAAGTTTCTCGGGTTGCCCCAGGGATCCGTCCCGTTTGATCGACAGGAATAGAAGCAGACTATTTGAGCTCTTGGGATTCTATCATTTTGTTGAAGCTCATTTGATTATTAATGGCAGAGGAGAGGTTTTCTATTTTTGTGTTTAAGTTTTTCAAACATTTTATCATTATAAGATAGCTTTTTTATTTAAATTTTTATTTATTTTTTGCTCGGCCTAATACCAAGTCTTTCAAGAAAGGTTGGTTCGAATTATAATTGAAATTGAAGTTCGAATTACCTCCTTATTGGTGGGGTTGGTTATTCCATCCGCCATTATTTTGTTGGCGATACTCGTTCTTCTTTGTTGTTGATGTAGGCGGCTTCTTCACGGGTTTAAGGCGTCATTTCCCAGTGACCAACATTGCCACAGACTTCACACGTCATGTGTGAGTCTACTCTTTGGATGTAGCCCTTCTTCATGGCATCTTTTTTTTTATGGGCTCTTTCGTCCAATCTCTTGAGCAGCGATAAGTCCATTTTTGTGACAAGCATATCTGCCTCTTTGACAAGTGTGCATGCCTTTTTTTTTTTGTATTTGGGACCTTTCCTCCCCCCATCCTTGATTGGACAGGATTTTTCTCAATCGGGGCTTTTGCCCCGATGATAGTGAGGGAGAGGAATGCTCCTCCATTTGCAAACATCCGGATGACCCTTCGACATGGGGATTAACCCCTCATAGAAGGTATGTAGGATCATCCAATCTTCCATCCCATGGTGTGGGCGGGGCCTGGATATAGTCTTTGCGCCTGTCCCCATGCTTTGGGGATGTTCTCCAGGCTGCTCTGTTGGAACGATGTGATCTTCCCTCTAAGGGCAGTTGTTTTGCCTAGAGAGAAAACTTCGCAAGGAACGCCGCCGAGCACTTGGCCCGGTGTCAATGACTTCCCCGGTCCTTGTAGAACCCATTGTTTTCGCCTTTCCCGTGAGGGAGAAGGGAAAGCGAGACGGAGGCGGATGGCCTCGGTGCGATGTATTTTATGATGATGGTGTCGCACGGCTCCGAGGAACTGTTGGAGATGAGCGTTGGCGTTCTCACTTGGCAAGCCACAGAATGTGCTTGCCTGCACCATAGTGATGAGACCGGTGCGAAGTTCAAAGTTCTTATCACCAAGGTTGACAGCGGGCCCAGTGGGCACGTTGGCAACATTGGGGACAGAGTACTCGCGGAGTGACTTTCCGGCTATAGCGGCGATCTCGGGTGCGAAAGTGGACGGGTTCGGTTGTCGGTGGAGTACTTGATGAAGAAACGGTGCGAGACCGAAGTCTTTTTCAAGATAGCCTACGGATTCTTTGGTGAAGTTTTTCGGCAGATCGAACCCAGTCATACACTATCTGTTTTCATCCACAAACGGAGAAAACAAGAAAAGTTATCCTGTATGAACAAAGGTTACTTTTACACAAGTATATTATCCAAGTTTATATTTTCATATAAAATCTTTCCTAGCCTTCCCCGGCAACGGCGCCAGAAATGCTTGTTGGCATTTCTTAGCGCATCACTAAGTTTGGACCCCTGGTGACAACGCCAGAAATGCAGTTGACATTCCTTAACATCATCACTAAGAATAGAGGTAAGTCTATCCCCGGTAATAAGTAAGAAATGCTTGGGGTGGTGTACCTCAGTTACCATATCACTCGATCAGCCATGGTACTGAGGCACACCTCACCAGTTATTCCCTTTACTGCTACTAGTGATATACCTCGGATGATAGTTTCAGAATAGCCTGGCATGGGCACCGTGGCATACCAAGACTATTCTTACCTCTATGAAGAGAGTTATTTCCCCAATAACGCTAGGACTATAGCCTTAGCTGCTAGTGCCTCGGAGATGCTATACGGCGCACTTTCAGCATTCCTTGACACTAGTGATAAAACTATATTCCTAACTACAGTAAAGAGGTAACGGTGATCCGGTAAACCTTTGTAGTTTTGGATGTTACTCTGCAAGCACACGGAATTACCGTTGTAGCATTTCAACCCGGAGAAATCCAAGGTGTCGTATTTATATTTTCCCAAAGGAAGGCTAGTGTAGATTTTAGTACGAAACCATAATCAAGAACATTATACGTTGTATGAAAGGTAGACCAATGTTTATAACAGGGGTAAATAATAAGGTTTTCATGATAGTGGACACACACATACGGATAGACGTCTCTCAAGTAGGAAAGATGAATGAAGCATAAAGAATAAAAGAATATCCTACAGGAGCAATGGTCCTAATACAGCTAATGTCTAGATAGTGGATAGTCATACAAATACATGAATCGAGCTAGAGCTGTGTTTGCGATGGATCGGAAGACCACCGGCATTTGGTGCACCCAAATGAGATGGGTGGTAATTTAGACTCCTACACCATAGCCGAACGTGGGGGGATTACGAAGGGACGGACAGGGCTGTCACCACCTGCCACCTACCCCCTCATCCGTGGACTATGAAGTGCAATCACCGGCTACCCTATACCCGAGCACCATGCCCGCATATAAAATAGCTACCCAAGCCCCCCCGGGTCTCTCACCCTACGGATGAACAAGTAAAGAACTTGGATGTTGTGCGATGAACCACCAACCCGCACACAACTCTATTCTTAATCATCTAAGTGTATGAACAGTTAAGAACAGAGCTCTATATGCTACGAATATGATATGAACACTATGAACTAGCAAGCATATCATGAACAAGGCATATGAACTAGAAGTCCTATGTTCTATGATCTAACCACACAAACTAGTAACTAATTCATCTACACAAACTAGTGCCTAGTTCATCTAACAAGATCATAGCACTAGAACTATACTCTAATTCTAGAACATAGCTATATTGATAAAAAGAGAAGAAGAGCATAATGGAAAGAATAGTATTCATACCAAAAGTAGTCAAGATGTCTCCTCCTCTTACAAGTTGAGCCTTGCTCCTCTACTACTATTAAGGATAAAGAGAAAAGTGGAGAGGTACACTTGAGAGTACAAGTGAGAGGTGTAGTGTGTTGTGTCTAAAATGAGGAGCTCCACCCTACTTTTATACTAGCTTGAGGTCGGTTCTAGGGCTGAGGTGAGTAAATGCCTGGCCAAACCGCCTCTACAACCGACCAAGGGAACCGCCAGAAGAATATGGGCCAGGCCGGCCTCTCTGGGGGTGCGCCCGGACCCTAGTGCGGCCGCACCAGGGGTGGGCCCCCTCGGCCCCAGCTTCGGCCCTTGGCCCTCTTGCTGCTCCTGGATCTCTCTCCCGTGGGTTGTTGGCCCAGTTGACATCTTGGATTTTGGGCTTTGCTTATTTGGTTGGAATACGCCTTGCCGGAAGGCGCATTCTTGTGACCTTTTCCTCTTTTTCTTATATGTTTCCTGTAAATCAATAATTCTCCAATACAAGTGGAAATAGGTCAATAGTAAAGGTATATGTGAATATTTCTATGATAATTCTCCCTTTTTGGATAATAGTTGGCGGTTAAAGTATGTCGGTAATCACCGCCAATAGAGAGGTGGTTAAGAAAGAAGTTTTGAAACTATTACACGCTGGGATTATATATCCTATACCACATAGTGAGTGGGTAAGTCCTGTTCAAGTTGTACCTAAGAAGGGTGGTATGACCGTTGTTAAAAATGATAAGAATGAACTAATCCCCCAGAGAACTGTTACTGGGTGGCGTATGTGCATAGACTATGGAAAACTTAATAAAGCAACAAGAAAAGATCACTTTCCATTACCTTTCATTGATGAGATGTTAGAACGTTTGGTAAATCACTCTTTCTTTTACTTTCTAGATGGCTACTCTGGATATCACCAGATTCCTATCAACCCTGATGATCAAAGCGAAACCACTTTTACATGTCCCTATGGAACTTATGCTTATCGTACAATGTCTTTTGGGCTTTGTAATGTGCCTGCTTCTTTCCAAAGATGCATGATATGTATATTTTCTGATATGATTGAAGAAATCATGGAAGTTTTTATGGATGATTTTTCTGTTTATGGAAAGACTTTTAATGATTGTCTTGAAAATCTGGATAAGGTTTTGAAAAGATATGAAGAAAAACACTTAGTCCTTAATTAGGAAAAATGTCATTTTATGGTTAGAGAAGGGATAGTGCTAGGACACTTAGTGTCTGAAAGAGGTATAGAGGTAGATAGGGCTAAAATTGAAGTAATTGAACAACTACCTCCACCCGTGAATATAAAAGGAATCCAAAGTTTTCTTGGTCATTGTGGTTTCTATCGTCGTTTCATAAAAGATTTTTCACATATTGCTAGACCCTTGACTAGTCTATTAGCTAAGGATGTTCCTTTTGAGTTTGATGATGCATGTTTAAAATCTTTTTAATATTCTTAAAGAAGCATTCATCTACGCACCAATGATTCAACCCCTTGATTGGTCTTTACCTTTTGAAATTATGTGTGATGCTAGTGATTATCTTTGTGGGGCGGTTTTAGGACAAACTAAAGATAAGAAGCATCATGCTATTGCTTATGCTAGTGAAACTATGATAGGAGCTCAGCTTAATTATGCAACAACCGAAAAAGAGCTTTTAGCTGTTGTTTTTGCTATTGATAAATTTATATCTTAGTGGGAGTCGGCTGCGATATGTCCTACGTATCCACTTCAAAGCCTCCAACAATGCCGCCGAATACGAGGCCATATTACACGGGCTCCGCATTGCCGTGGAACTGGGCATCAAGTGGCTCCTAGTTTATGGCGACTCAGCCTTAGTCATAAACCAGGTTAATAAGGACTGGAACTGCACCAACAAAAAGATGGATGCCTATATGGCCGCAATCCACAGGCTTGAGGACAAATTCTATGGCCTCAAGTTCATCCACGTCCCACAGACGGAAAATCAAGCGGCCGACGAGTTGTCCAAGTTGGGATCGTCTCGAGCAGAGGTCCCTCATGGGGTCTTTGTCCAAGATCTGATCACCCTATCCATTAACGAAGAGAAGCCAGCAGCACGGCAAGAGCCCACCGAGCCAATAGCCCCTGGTTCACAACTAGAATAGGGGACCACAGTCCAAACCATAGCTTCAGTCACTAAGGGCATCGACCAGTCACCCAGGACGGTCGACCACATGGGTCCACATGAGGAGGCCGAACCTGATGAAGCTACAACTGATCAATCGGTCGAGTAGGCTCGGGCTCCCCAGGCAGACTGGAGGATGCCTTTCATTCAGTATCTAGTCGGCAGACACGTCCCAAGCGACAAGACAGAGGCAGAACGCCTGATCCATCGAAGTCGTAACTACATACTGGTCGATGATGGTCAGTTGATGTGCAAAAACGCTAAAGCCAAAATACTCCAAAAATTCATAGAAGAAGACGACATTGCACTATTACACAAGATCCACTCTAGCACCTGTGGCAACCACGCAGCATCAAGGACACTGGTCAGAAAGGCCTTCCGGGCCGGATTCTACTGGCCCAGTGCCATAGCCGACGCCAAGCACCTGGTCCGGCATTACAAAAAATGCCAGTTTTTTGCCAAGCAAATTTATGTCCCTGCACATGAGCTCCAGACCATCCCGGTCTCCTGGCCTTTTTCGTGCTGGGGACTCGATATGATCGGGCCCTTCAAAACTGCGCCAGGTGGTTTTAAATATGTGTACATCCTGATAGATAAGTTCTCAAACTGGATCGAGTATAAGCCCTTGGTTAAGGCAACTGCGCAAAAAGCAGTCGAAATGCTCGACGATATCATCCATCGTTTCGGCAAACCTAACAGAATAATCACCGACCTTGGCAGAACGTTCACAAGGAGTGCTTTCTGGGATTTCAGTGATGATTTGTCCATCCAAGTCAAGTACATCTCTGTGGCCCATCCTAGGGCCAATGGTCAGGTCGAACGCGCCAACGGACTAATCATCGATGCCCTACGAAAACGCTTGTTTCGCGATGACGGCTTGTACCCAGGACGATGGTTAAAAGAGCTACACACCGTAATCTGGGGCCTATGTACCCAGCCCTATCGAAGCACTGGTGTCTCCATGTATTTCATGGTGTTTGCTTTCGCTTTGTGCTTCCGTGAGGTCACCCACCGCTCACCCAGAGTCGAGTACTTTGACGAGGACGTTTTGGATGAAGTACGGGAGCTCGATATCGATGCCGGAAGAATGACGCCTAGACACATATGTTCAAAACATGCAATACTTGTCTAGCGTGCATCATTATTACAACCGCAACGTCAAAGATCGCTTTTTCATGATCGGAGACCTCGTGCTCAAGCGCAAGCAGAAGACGGAAGGCCTAGGCTGTTCTCACACTAGGAGGAACCATTAATGATAAAGGCAGTCACAAGACCTACCTCCTATAGGCTCTGCACTTTAGATGGCACTGATGTACCAAGTTCCTAGCACATCGAGCAGCTTATAAGATTCTACCCCTGATAATCACCATAGATAAGATATGTACCCTCTTTCCTTTGTATTTAATTATCAATGTTAATATATTAAAGTTGGCATTTCTTCACTTCCCGAGCAAATGTTTTATCCATAAAACATGCCTCAATTTTTAATAATAAGCCGTATAGTCTAACGCTCTGACAGGAACAATCAGAAATGCCCTATCTCTAGTTCCTCCGACTACGTGTTACGACTCCAAGCCATACAACACAAGAGATACTGGCAGGCGCTCTCCAACGGTACTAGGGCCCTAGCGTTTCAGCACCGTCCTATTCCTTAGAGGTCACCTAGTCACCTAGGAGTTGGTTTGCTTCGAAGGATGCTATACGACTACACGCACACAATTCTAAAAACGAATAAATTGAGTATCATACTCATTGATGGCCTTGCCACGTTCATTGTTCAGTACTTATTGGTTATATCTTTTTTAATGAAGAATGTTTTAACCCTTTTTTTATATGTTTTATCTAGTTTTACATTATTCTAAGCGTCATGGCAGACACTTAAGAGCTCCTGGTTCTATCCTAGTTATGGTATTCAGAATACCGAACACCAAGCCATGACCCACAACAATTAAACGTTTACACATTAACTCGGTACAGGCGGAACAAAAGCAATTAATGTTTAATTACATCACCAGACTATTCCTTGGTTACAATGAAGACAACAAGGAGGGCAGACTGCCTACGCCAAGCTGCTTGAGGATCCTTCGTCTACCAGCTTGATATCTTGCATCACTCTGGCAGCAGTATCCTAGGAACTGATACGGAGAGCTTCGGCTTCTTCTCGACTGGTGTTGGCCGCTACCCCTTCCTCTATCCTGTTCCGCTCGATCCATGGGTAGTGCGACCTTACCAGTGCAAGAATAGAGGCCGCCACGTATTGACCTGCCTCTGAGACAAAAACTTTGAACGAAGGCCAGACCCTCCTGCATTGGTCCATGTCGGCTTCGGGGGCCTTCAGCGGGTCAGTCACCTCTGGCTCTCCTGGCATCAGCTCCTTCACCAGCGGTCTTAGTTCGGCCTCCACGACCCCCCAGCGCTCCTTAAGCCTCTTATTCTCCTCAGCTCGCACTTCAAATTGTGCCATGTGCTTTTTGTGGAGCTCTGCATACAAGCAGTAAGTTGCTTTATATTGATGGCAAGCATCAGAAGGTCTATGAGTAAAGATGGTCGGTGACCGACCTGTCATCTCACCCTCAAGCTCCCCAATGCACTTCTAGGCGTCTTCGTGGGCGGAGAGCAGTTGAGATAGCTCCTGCGCCTTCAGCTGGTCACCCTCCTCCAACTCTGTACAAGGCACAGTTAGTGCGAAAGTATTCTATGCAAATATGGTGCTACACAACATGAAGAGGGTGTCACACCTTTGAAGGGTCGAGATGGCGGACTAGAGGGGGTGAACAGTCCTTTCTAAAATCTAATCGTAGCGGATGACCAAATAAAATACGGAATTAAAACTATCGGTCTAATTAAGACTTCACCCCTCTATCTATGATCAAGCACCTTACAAAATAATCCTAGGTTGAACCACTAAGGTGCAAGGCTAGGTTGTGCTCGCCTATCCAATACTAGGTTGCAAGGTCACACAAACCTAAGCAACTAGTACTCAATCAAACCGGGGAGCACCTACACATACTAGTGAGCAAAGCGCACAAAGTCTAAGCACACTAATAGTTCTCACTAGCAAGGCTACACAAGCCTAACTAGTGAGCTCACTTGCTTAGTTACACAAACAAAGCAAAGTGACTAGCAAGGCTACACAAGCCAACTAGCCACGCAATCGCTACTTCTAAGCTACACAAGCTAAGAAGGTAACTAGCAAGCTACACAAGCAAACTAGCTACACAAGAGCAACACTACTCACTAGCATAAGTAATGAATCAAGTAAAGACAAGCTAGTGATCGGAGACTTTGCAAACCGACGAGAAGAGTAGACAAGTTGACACGTCGATTTTTTACCGAGGTTCACTTGGTTGCCACCAAGCTAGTCCTCGTTGAGACAAGCTCCAAGGTTGTCGCCGGTCCTCTTGCTAGCGGTGACCCTCAAGTCATGCTCTCCCACCGGAGTGCTCACCACGAGCTCTAGCACTTGACTGCGTCGAACCACTTGTCGCTCTTCGTGTCTCCCTTTTACTAGAGTTGCTCTTCGCGATCTCCCACGGGGTGAGCACAATCCCCCTCACAATGTCACTCCACGTGACTAGCAATCGGAGCACCACTCAACTTCCGAGCGTGCTACAACGATGCCCACAAGCCTCCAAGCCGTCTAGGAGGTGGCAACCTCTAAGAGTAATAAGCACCATCGGCTTGTAACTCTCTCACCTAGTGCCACACCTTGCAATCTCTCAATGCAATGCACTAGCGATCACTAACTCACTCTTAGATGCAATCACTACAAGCTCTAGTGAGTTAGAGGGCTCTCAAGCACCACCGAGCAAGGACACAAAGTCCCCAATGTGCTCGACTACCAGCCAAAGTCGGAGGCAACTACTTATAGCCCCAAGGGCTAAGAGCCGTTGCCACGAAACCAGTCGCGTCGGTCGCAGCGTCCGGTCGCTCCCGTGACGCCATGTGTCCTCGCTTTTCAAACTAGCCGTTGGCGCTGCGGTCTCCTCGCGCGCGCCATGCCACCGTGACGGGCGGCGTCCTGTCCTGAGCCGGGCCCCGCGGCGCCCAGCGTCGGTCACAACTTCGAGAGAAACTCCGAGAGCTAAAAACCGGCCGGACAGCGTCCGGTCAAGACTCGACCGGACCGCCGGCGTCCGGTCGCCTCGCTTTCGTCGGCTCCCACGCCTACGCACGCCCGGCCGGATGTGGCACCGGGCGTCGGTCCCACGGCGTCCGGTCACCACAAAAAAACGCCCGGACGAGCACACTTGGCCGGACGCGTTCGGTCCACCCTCGACCGGCGTCCGGTCGAGTGTTTTCGGAGAAACGCTCCGGCGACTTTGCCACCACTTCCGGCCTCGGCGCAATGGAAAATGAGCACTTCACTTCCACGAAAACACCGAATCCCGCCTCGCAAGCTCGGCAGGAGGGAGAGAGGATCCCAAACCCCTCTCTTCCCGGCAAACACCATCCCCTTTGCAAATGTGCCAACACCACCAAATTTACATCACCATGTGCATGTGTGTTAGCATTTTCACAATCATTTTTCAAAGGGTTTTCACTCCTTCTCACATCGCCACTCAATCCTAGCAACACGATGCAAAGTTAGATCACTCAAGTGGCACTAGATGACCGATATGCAAACAAGTTTGCCCCTCTTGATAGTACGGCCATATATCCTAAATCCGATCATCAACTTCTCTACACACCTATGACCGGTGAAATGGAAACGCCCTAGGTTATATCTTTGCCTTGTGCTTTCCACTCCATCTCTTCCGATGTCGATGCAACACATGCATCAATCACTCCACATGAATGATATGATCCACTTCATATCATCACATGGCCTTTGGTCCATCGATCTTGACCTCACTTGCTCTTCACCATCGCTTCGGTCCTTCGGCGCCAAGTCTTTGCTCAAGCCTCCCGACACTCGGCACCAACAGCTTCAAAGCCTCCAACTTGCCCTTCACCATCACGATCGGTCCATCAAGCCAAGTCTTGTCTCGATCTTCACCTCTAGCCACATGACTCCATGTCATGTATCATGCATTAAGCTCCTTCATCACCTGTGGACTAATTCTCTGCATATCTCACATAAGCACAATTAGTCCACCTAAGTTGTCACTCAATTACCAAAACCAAACAAGGACCTTTCAACCTTTCTTCTGCCCCTCCAAGACAGTAACCTTGTATGTCAAAGCAGCATTATCACTCTTTAGGCACTCGTTTTCGGCTATTATGGGCCAGAACTGATTGATCATCTCCAGGCGCTGATGCAAGATATTTTGAATGCCCTGCATCGCTACAACACATTAGTATTGACTAATGACAAGTTACGCGATGGAGCCATAGATCGACAGCTTACCTGTATCTGTTCACGCAGCTGCTTGAGGGACCTGTCGATATCCTCGCCAATCAGGGTGTCTACGTTGGCTTCAAAAACCGAGCAGTCGCTTTCTCGATCCTGGCGAGCCATGAAACTCACCTTCCCATAAACACGCTTCGGCTTGTCAGGATGCCCTAGTATCTCCTCGAGTGGCTCTTCGGGGGCATTCTATGCTCCCAAGGTGTTGGCCCTGCGTGTGGGCTCGACGGTGGTCGTTTAAGCACACTTTGGGAGCATCTAGATCACCTCCTAATCTAGCCTTACTCTGGGCTCTTCTTCCTGCTGATGTGGGGGGAGAGTGGGGCACCTGTAGGGGAAGGGTGGTCAGCCTCATCGTGACCAACCAGGCCATCTTGGTTGTTTCCCTTTGACCTCCTTGAGCCTTGGGGCTTCCCTCCGCTCGATGCTCCCAGGGACTTGTTCCAACTACAGGCTCCTCTGTACTGGCTTGCCTGCAAGTCAGAAAAGGGCTAATCAGGGTTTACAATCGATCGGATATTTTTAATGCATCTAAAATTCATACCTGTACGACTGCTTGAAGGAGTGGTTGAATCGCCCAATCCCTCCACGGCCGGAAGACTCGCTCCGATCGCCACTAGCAGTCCTTGCACCACCAGACTCTGAGCATGATGGTGGCGGCCCCTGCGTCGGGCCTCCCTGTGGCTCCGCTGGAGGAACTTGGGCAGTCAGCTCCCGGCTAGCCTCCGGGGTCCCTGTTGTTGGCCCCAACGGTGATCTAAGCGGTGTTCGCCCACCCATCTCACCGCCTTCAGAAGGCGAACGAGGAGCCCACGGCGGCGTCGACTGTCGGCTTGCGTCTGAAGGACAGCGTGGCGTAGATGTGGTGGTGGTCGGTCGACGTACTTGCTCCTCAGGGGGCTTGGTCCTGAACTTCTGGCTTAGAGGGATCGTATCCTCTTGGTCTGAGTCTGAGCTTTCTATAACGGCTCAATGCCGCTGCTCGGTACCACGACCAATGTTTCATTTGCCCCCGGTCAATGGGGCAGATGGTTTCGCCTTCTTTTGTTTAGGCCCCGCCATCGGTGCCTTCCCAGTTGCTTTTCTTTTCAGCTGCTTTTTCGTAGCAGCTGAGGTTTCCTCCATGTCATCGCCGCCGTGACCACCCTCAGTCAACGCCTTAGGGCGCCTCCCTTGGCCGAGGATTGCATCACCGACAGGCCATGGCTCTACTAGCACCAGAGAGACAAACGCGGCTCGATCCTGTCCATGATATTGCTAAAACACTCAACAATAATGAAGTGTGTACAATAACAAGCTACTGATCAAAACAAAGTCGGGCAGTCCACACGTACCCTTGGTGGAGGATTTCCAAGACTGAATGGCTGCACTGGAGGTTTCTTGAATCGATAACTGGCGAAATGCTCGAACATTTTCGACATACGGCTCATCACCTCCTCCTTAGCCAGATCCTCTTTCCTTTCAGGACGGATCATTGGCACCATAGTACTCGAACCAAAAATTCACCCTTTCCTTCAGTCGCCGAATCCGGTTCACAACGAAGGTACTGGCCACTACAATACCATCCAGGGTGTTGAAATCCATCAAGGCTATCAGCTCGTTAACCTGCTCCATCTGATCCACAGATGGCCTCTCCGACCACCGTGGATTGGACTGGGGGATCTGGGTCACGTTGCACGGCACTGCTCGGCCTTCCAGATTCTGGTTAATATAAAACCATTTCCTCATCCAGTTCTTGGTGTTAGAGGTGTGATCAATCATCATCAAATTGGTTTTCACACCCTCCCTCAATGCCACATAGCATCCTTCGGCCACCTGGGATCCATCAGACCCTTCCCCTTCTTCAAGTAATAGAAATGGCGGGATAGGTTGAAGTGTGGTGCAATCCCCAGATATCCCTCACAATACGCGACGAAGATCGCGATTGTCAATACAGAGCTGGGGAGAAGATTGCAGATGGAAATCCCCCAATAAAGGCATAGGTCCTGCAAGAAGTTATGCACCGGAATCCCTAGGCCCTGAAGGAAGTAATCCTCAAACACAACAATCTCGTCTTCACGGAGTTGAGGATAGCGTTCACCTGCTAGCGGTGCCCTCCATACCTCCAGCTCCGGTGGCGGCAGCAGACCCCCTCTCGCCATTACCATGAGCGACGCGTGCGTCGTCGCGGACTTCTCCCAATGGGTCTCCATCAGCTTCTTGTGCGCCGCCTCTGCCTTTGTCACTTTCTTCCTCATGATCAGACCTTATCCACTAGAGGCGGTGGGGAAAATGGTGGAGAATGTGAATGGCGACAAGCGGCACCTGGGTAAAGCGCGGCGGAGATTGAGCAAGCGGAACGGCGAAAATGGTGAAGACTGGACGATTCGGTAACTGAAGCGGCGACCGTCGGGCTATTTATACGGTGTGAGTGGACTCTCGACTTCTCGGAGAATGCAGTTCGACTGTACATTTACCCTAATTTTTTAACTAGGCTTTTACTGGGCCTGGTTAGATTTACAGTGGCAGTAAAATCTCCATTCGGTCCACCAGTCAGTCTAGGGACTAGGCCCACAGCCAAGCTGTGTGTTTCACAAGACCCGGTCGACCAGTCAATCTGGGGACTGGGCCCATAGCTGAGCTGTGTGTTTCACAAGACCCGGTCGACCAGTCAATCTAGGGACTAGGCCCACAACCGAGCTGTGTGTTTCACATGACCCGGTCGACTAGTCACTCTGGGGACTGGGCCCACAGCTGAGCTGTGTGTTTCACAAGACCTAGTCGACCCGGTCGGTCGGGGGATTTGGGCCCATAGCGTAATTTGTGTGTTTCGCAAGACTTGGTCGACTAGTTAGTTTGGGGACTGGGCCCACAGCCGAGCTGTGTGTTTCACAAGACCCGGTCGACCAGTCAGTCTAGGGACTGGGCCCACAGCCGAGTTGTGTGTTTCATAAGACCCGGTCGACCATTTAGTCTAGGGACTGGGCTCACAGCCGAGCTATGTGTTTTGCAAGCCCTGGTCGACCAGCCAGTCTAAGGACTGGGCCCATAACCGGGTTGTGAAGTTTACAACCCAGGTCATCCAGACAACCTGTGGACCAATCTTATCCCCTCATTGTGGGGAGGTTTTTAAATTCAATTATTTTGTCTAGCCGCTGTACCCATGATCATGTCCAGTTACACGTTACCACGATCAAGATTCAGCAATGCTAGCACCGAGCATTATTTACAGTACAGAATAAGGTATGCTCGTCTCAGCATACGTGTGCCAATAACATAAGTTCAGTTGAACTGTGCCATAGTGTGGCTAGTCATTCATTGGACGATCTCGGGACTCCCGTCGAATTTGTGAAATGTCCCTTGGTATTCCCAGGGGTCAATGACTAGAAGTAGCTATGATGATGACTGATAGTCAAAGACGCATCTTGCAGTGATCTTATGTCAGTTCTCATGCGCCTGACAAGGAACCCCGAGATGGATGAACCGCTACAGTTCATCTAAAACAACTACAAACTCTAAGGATGAACAAATATGGTTTGATCGAGCCGTTTAGACAAACTCAGATTAAGTCTGATGAAGACCAGCCGAAGCATTCACATGAAATGGGAAATTTTTTCTGCAAAATATGGATTGTTCATAACTACTGAAGGCCCCTTGGGTAGAATTTACAAGATTAAGTCCCCAGCACAGGATGTTAGCATCTACAGGTGCGCGAGCACCGCATGGACTTCGCCTGGAGAAGCCCGCCTTGGAGGTCGAAGAGATCCGGGTCGACAAGACCATGGCGATGCTTGCAGCCGGCAGCCTAGCATCTCGGTGAGGATGGCGCCAACCAGGGTGCTCCACACCGCCCTAGGGAGCGTCACGGATGACGTCCTTCACCGTCACCTCCTCTGCTGTGTCATCGACGACGGCGTCAAACTCGCTGACGAGGTGCTCTAGGTCCGCGACCCGCTCGCCCTCCGGGAGACCAGCGAAGCCCTGAAGATCCACCCGGACGCGGCGTTGCGCCACCGCCAGCGCCGATGACGCCCCGCAGCGCACACCATGGGACACCGGCTCCGGATGCGGCCCGGCGGTATTGCCAAGCTACTCCAGAAGAGAGTCCTCGAAAGCCCTGACAGCCTCTGTTGCCAGGCGCATAGCTTGGAGCTCCGCCTCCAACTGTGCCACCCTCTCGTCGGCCTCCTCCTGGTTGGCCTAAGCCCGCTGCGCCTCCTTCTCCATGTGGTGCAGCGCCACGATGACGGTGTAAAGGCGGTCACAGAGTTCGGCCATGGCGACTGTCCTCGTCACCATAGCGTGCCCTCCGGTGCTCCCTTCGTCGACATCACCGGCGGAGAGGAGGTGGCACAGGATTGGAGTACTAATGGTCAGCACCCCAAGCATCAACAATTTAGATTAATCAAGATCATCTTTTCAACAAACCCTAACCAAGTAAGATGGTGACTTACCCCTGACTACGGCGGCGGCTGCGCGGCTGCTCATCTAGTGATCCTTCTGTTGGACGCTTCCCGTGATCCATCTCACGACGAGGTGGAGAAGAAGGAGACAGAGGCAAGGAGTGGATGCTCAGATTCAGATTAGGGTTTAGCCAGCGGCGGAGTATCTCTCTATGCCTCTCCATCTTTCAATTTATAGGCGGGTGTCATAGGTGTGCTACAGTGTATGGGAGTCGAAGCGCCGCTACATGACGCTTCACGTCCTCCAATAAATGGATCGTGCCATCATTACGGCCACGACCGAAGGGGAACCGTCGTGACACGTTCTTCGATATGAAAGCAGTAATGTCATGTCATTTCTGATCTTGCCGCCTCGACTGTGGCATTGGGCCGTGCAAAGTCTACTTTGCCCTTCCGTCCTGCTAAGGATGATCTGGATTGCCTTTTCGCATTCCAGGCCCACCAGTCCAGTCTGGGGACTAAGCCTGCGCTCAAGCGGTAAACCTAAGCATAGGTCCTCCAGTTAGTTTGAGGACTGCACTCTGCACCATCTCTAATTGGTCCCACAGTCAAACTATGAGTTCAAGCCTTGGCCCACCAATTCCTCTGGATGGCTGGGCCCACGATCAAATCGTGTGGGATATACCTGGTTGACCAGTTGATCTGGGACCGAGCCCAAGACCAAGACTTATGGCACATTTACTCGTCGACCTATTATATTGATGCATAAGTGTACAACATGCTTGTGCATTAGTAAGTATAGCTTACATCTGATTACCAGTTTAGCAGTTATCAAGTTTTTTAAAAAAGCTTGCCACAACATGATACTCATCTTCTACCAACCATGGGGACTACATGGGCCCATGACACTTAGCAGTGATTGGGCCTATTCATGTCATGAAGAGGGTTCTGACCCCTACCGTTTGAGATTTGGCTTTTCTAAAAAGCTGGATTTTGATAACGCCTTTAATATCAGATGTCATAGGCTACTGTGGGCCCACGTCTCTAGACATAGGCTGCTTTTTTCCTTTTCTAGAGCAACATGCATCTTTTGGCAAAACCTGTACTTGCCAGATTTGGTGGTCGGCTCTCCTTCAAACTGGTCGGTAGGCCGAACATAAAGCTCCAACTATGCAAGACTTCAAGCCTCACTGCTTGACAAGCATCAAGACGGCGTTTTCCTCAAGATCCATGGTGCCCGGAGACTAGCTGTGGGGGTATAGACCCCTATACCCTCACGGCTGATCTTAGGCCTGCTCAGACGGGGCAGCCTAGCCCACAAGACCAAAACCGATCGGCCTCCTTGGCCTGGTCGGATTCCCAAGCGAACAATTAGGAGTTACTTGTCATGCAAGGCAACTAGTCGGTTAGAAAACTAATTGTATCCTGGTTAGATACGATCTGCTGTAACCGACCATATCGGGATCTCAGGAACTATAACCCTGCCCTCCAGACTATATAAGGCAGGTAGGGACCCCTACAAACGCATCTATTAATCAATAACAGGAGAGCAGGACGTAGGGTATTACGCATCTAGTGGCCTGAACCTAGGTAAACCATGTGTGCTGTTCTTCTTATTACGTCTTGTTCGTAGTCTAAGCGTGCTTCCACCAACAAATCACTACCGTCAGACTACCGCCGATATTTCATCGACAACATTTATACCAATGTTTAGCTCACCCCATTAATGAAAACAGAAAAAGCTTCCACCTTAACATTTCATCTGCCATGCCTTTAATGTGTAGATATGAACAAGTTTCTTCAAAATCATTCAAATGGGAATAGGGGTTTTCACTAGAACTGCTAGAAACATGTTCTTGAACTAAATGAATTAACCCTCGGTGCAGCTCATGGCCAGGTGATGTAATTGGTTTAGATGATTCTACTGGTTGTAAACATGAGCTCGATGATGCTCCGTATTGATATAAGAGTTGAGATACGGGTTCCATATTAAAAGATAAAAACAAAAGTAAAAAGGTAAATAAAAAGGAAAAGTATAATACAAGAATTAAGCTAAACTTAAAGTCAACTCAGCAAACCGTTCTCTGGCAACGACACTGTTGACACCTCTTAATGTTATCTCTAGCAACGGTGCCAAAAATGCTTGTGGACATAGCATTGCTACTAGAACGCCAAGTTTGTCATCCCCAGTAATTGTTGACGGTGGATAGCGTCAATTTTTATATATCAAAAGGCATGAAACACACATCAATATCTAGAAGGCTAGGGTTTTATCTAACTATTTCTATGAGTTTTGGTGATTTACCAATTTTCAGGTACTAAACCAGAAAACACCGAAAAAGGGGCATAACTACAAATCTACACCACAGAATTATCCACAACTCAAGAATACGCCAAACTATCCTAGAGGGATCTAGAAGACACCGGAGCGAAAGGGAGCACGAGAGGCTTCTAGGTGGGGTCGCCCGGCCCCACCTATTAGGCCGGTTGGCCCCCTGTGAGGGGAAGGGTCTCCCCCTTCTAGAGTCTTCTTCCACCGCCTTTGAGGATCAATCTCAGCCCTACGTGAAGTCGGTTTGATCAAACGGCTGTCGTGCATCCCACCGGGCTTTATAAGCGGAGCCAGACCCCCAGGAAACCCTAATTCATTCAATACCTCATTCAAGTCATTCAAGGTAGAGCTAGTTAAAGATCAAGTCATCTAGAGCTTCAAGTTCTAGTTCCTCATAGCCTTCTAGTTCATAGTTTAGCCTAGTTAGATCTAGATTAGAGGGAGTCAAGGCGCGTTAATCAGTCTTGGATTCCGAAAGTTGTGAAGAAGAGAAGAGTTTGGTATACTTCTTTTGCTCTCTTCTTTCTTATTATATTATCTGCGTTTGTATGATATTTACTAGCAATATTGTTCATTTTAGTTTAATTATTATGTTCATTGTCTACTTCAATACGTCTAGTTTAGTTGGTTTGCTATTATATTCATGCACTGGTTCGTATAGCGCTCATCTAGTTGATCATATGGTGAGTGGTAGGCAATATGTAGACATGGTGTCTAGATGCTTTGCTTATCTGTGGATATCTCTACTTGTGCCGGGTAGTGAGATAGATCGTGGATGTGACAGATCGATTGAATCCTTTGTAGGCCTTCCCCCGTACAGTGGATTGGTAGAGTGGGATTATCAGGTTAAGAGTGTATTTATACACATGAGGTTTCTATACTCATCTTTTCCTCGTATATTGCTCCGATGTGTTTGAAAGTTATGATAGTATTACTTGACAATGATTACTAGATGCACTTGCACTAGTTGACGTAGCTTGGACATGTTGTTAAATATTTAGAAATTATTTCTCTATTAATTGATTAGACAACGTTGACATGATTAGAGTGCTATGATGAATTTATCATTAGGAGATGACTGATTAATGGCTCATTATCATTATCATTATCATTACTATATTTATTATATTATTTATCTTGTGACTTACCCCTGTTATGAGTAGAGTGTATGACATTGGTTACATCGTCTAGTCAATGCATATACATATACATATTATCAATACAATGAAGTAGCTTCTTAGCAATGCCTTCCCAGTGATAGAATATAAATAACAATCTGGTAATACTCTAGATAAAATGCTATAATGGTATAATTATCTGTCCACTTGCAGAATCATTCTTATTTTATATTCATCTTTATTTATTTCTGCCTAGTCACATAAAATAATAAGATTTAGTACCAAGATTTATTTCTAGCTTTACAATTGGGGATGACAACCTAGTTTCATAGTTGGGAGTAAGGGTAAAGAGTCAAGATGGCAATCGGTACCCGAAACCCGAGTACCTGACGGGTTTTACCCGATAAAGATGCGGGTGTGGAATAGATTTTCTACCCGCAGGTACAAATTTGGACAAAATCCTTTACCCATCGGGTATAGCGGGTACCGGTGTGGATGCGTACCATCCATACCCACGTACCCGTGGGTAAGAAAAACCCACGAAATAAAGAGCTACCTTTATCATTTTAGTTATATAGCCTAACAATTTAGCACAAATCCAATTAATTATTATATGAAGAGTCTATTAGTTTGTTGTAATGATGCCATAATTTTTATATGAATATTTGTTGGTTTATAATTTGTTATAAGCCATCATTTTGACATGTGAATGTTTGTATTTATATATAAAAATTCGGGTGTATTGTCGGGTGCGGTTTACCCGTCTGGTAAAAATTACCCGCGCGGGTGCGGGTGTGGAACGAATTCCTTACCCGTCTGCGGGTACGGGTAACCCAACGGGTAAAATTTAACGGGTGCGGGTGCGGGTGCGGGTGTGGGTGTGGGCCGCCAATACCCATCGGATACGTACCCGTTGCCACGTTGAGTAAAGATGCTAGTGGCTAGTTGCTAAAGGTAAGTTAATTAATACCAATATTTTTAGCGTCATTGCATGGGATAGGGATTTGAGATTTATTGCAGTGACGTTAAAAATGCCAACAAGCATTTTGGCACTGTTGCCGGGGAAGGCTAATAAACTTAGGAAAGTATTGATAACATATATATATTATGAATAAGACCGATCACCCAAATGACCTCTAACTCAAATAGGTTTACCCTTGTTCTATCTATTTATATATCTTATGCAGGGTAATAAATGAATGAACGGATTTGCTCTCCCAGACAATTACGTTAAAGATCGAGAGAGACTCTTATGAAGAAAGAAGTTTGTTAACACGAGGGATATCTTTGAATCACCATCAAGAACACCCTCTACTGAAACTCAATCTTCAAGGAAGCAAGCTCTAACATCTGAAGGAGAAGAATTAGAAGAATCAAAAAATTTAGCACCAGCTTTTGAAGCTATGGCTGAGAAGACGCTACGCGAGTTCTCTGCTCCAACAACCGCCAACATCCGCACTAGACCTAATGTATAAATTGGTGATAATGGATTTGAACTCAAGCCTGTGCTTATCACCATGGTTCAAGCTAGTCGGTTTTGTGGAAAGGCTCATGAAGATGCAAGTGCACACTTACAACACTTTCTAGAGATTTGCAAAAGCACCTTCACTATCGGAGGAGTATCAAGAGATGCTATTTTATTCCGCCTTTTCCCATTCCCACTTCTAGGAAAAGCAAAAACAGTGGTTCTATAATAATAAGGCTACCAACACTATATGGGACAAATGCTCAACTGCTTTCTTAGCAAAGTTCTTTCCTTCAGGCAAGACCAATGCTCTACGTGGAAAAATTTCAAGCTTTCATCAACAACATGATGAATCGTTCACTGAGGCATGGAAACATTTTTAAGATTATATTGTAGAATATCCTCATCATGGGATGAAGGATTGGCTACTTATGCAGACCTTTTATCATGGGCTAGTCTCTAGTACCCATGAGTCCATGGATGCTACAGCTGGAGGAGCTTTCTTGTCACTTAAGCCCACCGATGCAACAACACTTATGGAGAAGATGGCTTCAAATTAGAGCTGGAATGAAGAACGTGTGCAACCCCACAAGAAAGGAGTAGGCATGCACCATATTAAGGAGATTGACATGGTCACTGCAAAGCTAGACCTCATAATAAAGAAGCTTGACAGCAAAAGCATCGAGAATAAAGAAGTCATGCACATCGATGACTCCTGTATAACTTATGAAGAATGTGGAGATATAGGACACTCAGGAAGCAACTGCCCTGCACTCCAAGAGGATATGAACTTCATCAACAACAACACCAACTATTGTCCTCAGCAAAATGAAGTATGGAATCAGTCAAATCAACGATGGAATCAAACCAATCAAAGATGGAACCAGCAAAGGCCCAACTACTAAAGTAACAATCAAGGTAACAATAATTTCAATAACAATTTTCAACCACCTTTAAGGGAAGTAATTTCCAATCAGAATAAAGCTATAGAAAATTTATATAAGAGGGTAGCATCCAATGATAAAGTGCTAGAGAATATAAATACTAAAATGGATAGCCTGACCTCTGCTATTAAGAACCAGGTTAGCTTTAATAAAATATTAGAATCACAATTAGCTCAACTGGCGGCCGCTGTTCCACCGATCCATGAAGGTAAGATTCCTAGGCAACCCCTAGAGCCCGAAACTGCAAATCTTGTTGGTGTCCATGCAGGTTACTACATAAAAGGAATGTCAGAAGGATGAAAAGATGAATCCATGCTACTCAAGAGAGGAGATCCAGAAAGACCTGTGATTTCTATCTCTATTGGGCAACATGATTTCTTCGAAGTCGTCTGTGACCTTGGTGCTAGTGTCAACATCATGCCAAAGGTAATCTTTAATCATATTTTCCATGGGCAACTTTGTTGTACACAAATATGTGCTTGCAGCTTGCAGATCAAACAGTTAAACACCTAGAAGGAATCCTAGATGACATATGCATACGAGTGGGACAATCATATGTTCTAGTAGACTTTATGGTTCTAGATACCGGCAAAGACCCAAAGAGTCCTATCATCCTAAGCCGACCATTCTTGAGCACTACAATAGCAGCCATCTATGTAGATAGTGCAAAGATATGTTTCACCATCAAGGGAAAATAAAGAGAAATTCAGTTTCAAAGACAAGATCCTTGATGATCCCGCTAACACCTACTATCCAGAGAAGCCTATATATAAAAAAAAGAAGAAGTATGGAAGACTTGTCCAAAAGGAAAGAAGAAGAACAAGAAGCAAGAAGGGAAGAAGACTCGGATAGTCAAAGCAATAGAATACAGATAAGGTCGCCACTTAGTCTCACCAGTCTTAGTTGGAGATCCCGGTCTACCATCAATAGAGTGCACAATTGGACAGAGCTCTTCTACTCAGTCGTTTGTGACACTGGATCAGCTGTTAACATAATGTCAAAATAGGTATACAATACACTATTCAATGCACTCCTAGATCCTACATTTATTTTGCAGCTGGCAGACAACACAACACGAATCCTGGAGGGACTAGCAAGAAACATCATAGTTAAGATCCACACCCCTCTGTCCCAATCGACTTTATGGTCTTGGACATGGAAAAAAAGATGAGACACCCATCATTCTTAGAAGGCCATTCCTTAGCATCACCAAGGCTATCATCTATAATGGAATAGGCCAAGTCCACTTTCACTTCCCAAGGGAAAAGGTACGCTGTTATTTTAGAGATTATAACTCTCTGGATTACCAACTTTCACCAGGTCCAAGAAAAGAAGTTAGCACCACGCTTTGAGAAGAAAAGTTGAGGAGGAGAAAGCAAAAGAAAAATCAACTACACCTGAAGAACATCCATAACCAACAAAAGTATGGAAAAAGAAGGAGATCCCCTCAATCAAGTCATCAACACTAGAAGATTCAACATCTAGGTCCCCATCAGGATCCACTGAAGAACCCTCAACATGATGACCATAATAAGTCTTGTTTGGAAGACTTTAAACTTCGCACCCTTGCCATAAGGTAACAATGGTAGTTATCAAATTACTTTAGTACATTTACTCTTTTGCATGTTTAAAAAGAAAATAAAAAATCCTTACTGCTTTATTATAAAACTTTAAAAAGCTCTAAAGGATTAGGCTTATGGTTTTACTCCCTCCGTCCCTTTTTATTTGTCGCCGTGGGATGCGTGCCACAAGTTTAACTTAATTTATATAAAATACATATAATATTTATATCTCTAAATAATTTTATTAAAAAACTAGATCTAAAGATCTTTTCGATGATATTAATTATGATACTAATCGATGATATTTATTATTTATTAAAATTGTCGGCATTTGTGTCTCGAGGAAGCGAAGCGACAAATAAAAAGGGACGGAGGGAGGGAGTACCCCATAAGAACATTCACTACGGTAGTACAAAAATAAATTTTTTTCCTTTGCATTATAAATAGAAAAGTACAAAAATATAAGAATCTTGCTACACATTCATATATGCTCATAAAGATAATCAATTACTCATTTGGCCGACCGCTAACCTCTTATCATATTCGAGCCGTTGGGTTTTGGTTTTCTTGTTGGAGTATACCTTTGTAGGATTATACAATTAAGAAAGTGAGACCGGTCAGTGGGTCACCACTTCTAAGCTTACTCTAAAGATCATTCAAGCGGAATATGACAAACATCTAGCTTGGGGAGGAGCATCCCCTAGTTATCAGGTAACTATACCTATGCGATTTATCGAGTTTGTCTTATAGTTATAAAATACCAAAAATATGTGGACACATGAAGGTCCACATCTGCTGAGTCTTTTATAAGTCTTTAGTTAAATAAAATCTAAAAATCAATAAAAAAAAGTCTTAGTCGGGTCTTAGTTAATTAGAGTGTGTCTAGAGTCAACTATGAACTAGAAAATTTTGTCTTGGAGATGATGAATAGTTGCTCTGCTGAAATTCTTCTCAAATACCTAGTTTTCAACCTTAAGTTCTCCTAAGCTTTGGACATGATTGCTTTAATATAAGAATTTACTCTGAACCTGAAACTTGTGGAGGTATATGCTTGAGCTAAGCATAGGTGATTGACGGATATGATATAAGAGAGTCTGAGCTACTATTTATCTTATTTCTAACAAAGCTAAATTCTGAAGATTTATCTTTTGAAAAATCAAAATATTACATGATGAGATCTTGTATGACAAAGTTGAATTCCTACCAAAGCCATATATGATACATACTTAGAATAGGAAACATTTGCTCATTTATGCTACTTGCTTTACATTGAGTTCAGTCAACTTTTGTTGTATACTTATGAGAGTCTTGTCATGCTTTTAAAATCAAGATCACTCACACACACTCCATCCACACATGCATTACTCTTACCCTGAGAGTAAGCGCAACCATTTTCTATTTTTATCCAGTTCCACCTAAAAATGTTTTTCTCCTACACTTGGAGAGAATACCCAAAAATATACATAAACCTATAGACGGCCTTTGTTTATTTGCTCCAAGTTCTTATTACTATCTCTTCAATCAATTATTATATCTAAGGATACATGTGGCTATGCAAAAATATTAAAAATATAAAGGGAGTAAAAAGATGGACAAGTGTCCCAAACATTAAAACAATAGGTACTTGTTGACGGTCGTTATTGTACGAAACCAACCGTCAACTAGCCATGGAAAAGGATGCAATTGTGATCACCAAAGTAGATATAGGGTTTACAACGACAGAATTCTATTAGTTTTGGTGTTTCACTTTTTCTGCAGGCGTAAACTGGAAAAGACGCAACCACGAGAGCTTATCGGAACATAGAACGGGAAAACGGACACCGCGGTAACACGGGGAAGAATCTAGAAGAGACGAGAAGGCGCCACGCCGAGCCGGGGGCCAGCGGCCACGGGTGGGGGGACCGGCCGGTCCCACCCCAGAGCCGGTCGGTCGGCCGGGGCCCGGTCGCGGCCCGGTTCGCTCCACCGCCTTTGAGGGTCAATCTCAGCCGCATGTCACAGTCGATTTCATCCGATGGCTCATGATCATCGCCCAGGGCTATACAAGGAGGGCAGCACCCCCCCTGGAGGGGGCACATTCTTTCATTCCTCATTCGAAGTCCGATCATCAGCCAGAAACCCTAATCAGAGCTCCTTAGCTAGGGCCTAGATAGCTAGTTAGAACTAGAGGGAGGCTGGCGAAGGCTTGGATTCCGGAGCCATCAAGAGCTTGGATTTGGTATAGTACTTACCTCCTTTCACCTTTGTTCTCTTTCATTGTATAGTTATATAACTGCTACAATTGAATTGATGAATACTTATCTACTTATATTCATAGTTATATTATTCTTTGTCTATTGTGGTTATATGCTTAGTATAGCTAGATTGACATTGTACTTATTCATAGGTTCGTATAGCGCTCATCTAATTGATCGTTGGGTGAGTGGTAAACATTGTGTAAGCAGGGTGCTTATACGTTGTTTATCTGCGAATGCACCCTATAGGCCGGGCTTGGTAGATCGCGGGTACGACAATCCTGTAGAGTCCTATGTAGTCCAAATCCCGTTTATAGGCACAGTAGAGCTTTTGTACGAAGGAAGAGCGTGCTATGTTCTCAAACTTCCCTAGTATGTCCACTATGAATAGATATAATGATAACCTTAGCTATGACTACTAAGTGTACTGCACTAACCATGATATGCATTGACATGTAGCTAGGAATAACACAGGAATATCTCTTGATGTTCTACTAGGAACCCTAATGATGTAGCTAGGAGTCTCTATCTGTTTATGCTGATGATTATATACTTATCTTATCATTTATCTTGTGACTTACCCCTGCATTGAGTAGTGAGGACATGGTTATGCCTATCCATTACACTTAGGTTAACACACTACCCTTACACGAGAGCCATGTAGACCTTCCTTTAGGAAAATATAAATGACAACCCGTAATACTCCGGGTAAAATGCTACAATGGTATTTGATCTGTGCGCTTGCGGATACTATTTCTATATTCTAAATGGTGGCATGATTTAATACCGCACCCCTTGGTGTTATGCTAGGGATGACAACTTGGCACTCTAGTAGCAATGCTCTGCTTACAAGCATGTTTAGCGCCGTTGCTAGAAATAACATTAAGAGGTGTCAACAAGCATTTTTGGCGCCGTTGCCGGGGAAGGCAATTGGCGATTAAAGGGATAGCGATAGACCTAACAAACTAATGAGGCAGAGGAAACTATAGACCCCTACTCAATGCAGGCTTACTCTTGTGCTTTCTATCTTTGTGATATCTTATGTAGGGTAATGAATGAGTGGTTTTGATCTTCTAGATAACTACGTTAAAAATCCAGAGAAACTCTTTCGAAGAAGGAAATTCTAGCAAGTGAGGGAAATCTTTGAATCTCCATCAAAGACACCCACTGCTGAGGTTCGTTCTTTGGAGGAGCAGATCCTATAAGTGAAGAAGAAGAGCAACAAAAAGGCAACTTAGCACCAGTTTTTGAGGAAATGGCTGATAAGTCACTGCGCGAGTCCTCCGCTCTAACCACCAACAACACCCGCACTGGACCTAATGTCGAAGTTGGGGAGAATGGATTTGAGCTCAAGCCAGCTCTTATCACCATGGTGCAAGCCAACTTGTTCGGTGGAAAAGCACACGAAGATGCAAGTGCTCATCTCCAACACTTCCTGGAGATTTGTAGCACTTTCAAGATGAAGGATGTACCAAGAGACGCCATCCTGCTGCGTCTGTTCCCATTCTCACTGTTGGGAAAGGCAAAGCAGTGGTTCTACGCCAACAAAGACAATCATACAACTTGGGACAAGTGCTCCACAGCTTTTCTATCAAGGTTCTTTCCTATGGGTAAGACAAGTGCCCTAAGGGGAAAGATCTCAAGTTTCCAGCAACAACATGACGAGTCAGTCCCAGAGGCATGGGAACGCTTTCAAGACTACATATCAGAATGTCCTCATCATAGGATGGAGAATTGGCTCCTTATGCAAACTTTCTATCATGGGCTCACCAATAGCACTCGTAACAATGTTGATGCTGCTGCTGGAGGTGCACTTATGTCATTAACCATACCATAAGCTACTGCTCTTATGGAAAAGATGGCGTCCAATCAAGATTGGAGTGAAGAGCGCCCGACAACCTGCAAGAGGAGTGGAGGAATGCACCAGCTCAAGGAGGTAGACATGCTATCTGCCAAGATAGATCTGCTCATGAAGAAGCTGAAAGATAAGGCTAGCCAAAGACAAGACATCATGCGCATCAATGATTCATGCATGACCTATGAAGTGTGTGGCAATATGGGACACTCAGGCAACAGCTGCCCTGAGACCCGTGAGGATGTGAACTTCATCAACAACAACAACTATCATCCTCAAAATCAAGGATGGAATCAGCAAAGGCCCAACTACCAAGGTAATTTCCCAGGTAACTTTCAAGGCACTAATTACAATAACTATGCTCAATTGACTTTGAGAGAAGTGATCTCCAACCAAAATAAAATTGTGGAGACTTTATCTAGGAAGGTAGCATCCAATGACAAAATGCTAGAAAATATAAATACTAAAATGGATAGCTTTACCTCTACTGTTAAGAACCAGCTTAGCTTTAATAAAATGACAGAACAACAACTAGCTCAGCTGGCGGCCGCTGTTCCACCGACCAACGAAGGTAAGATTTCCGGGCAACCTCTAGAGCCCGAGACCGCGAATCTTGTTGATGTCTATACAGGTTACTATGTTGAAGCATCATCGGGATGGAAGGATGAGTCCATGCCACCAAAGAGAGGAGATCTTGGGAGACCTGTGATCCCCATCTCTATTGGGCAGCATGACTTCCCTGAAGTTGTCTGCGATCTAGGCGCTAGTGTCAACATCATGCCTAAGGTAATCTTTGACCAAATATTACCATGGGTATCCTTGTTGTACATGAATATGTGTTTGCAGCTCGCAGACCAGACGGTTAAGCACCCTGAAGGAATCTTAGATGACGTGTGCATACGAATCGGGAGATCATATGTCCCTATAGACTTTGTAGTCCTGGATACCGGCAAAGATCCCAAGAGTCCAATCATTCTTGGCCGACCATTCCTGAGCACTGCAAATGCTGTCATCTACACGGACAGTGCCAAGATTTGTTTCACCATCAAGGGTAATAAAGAGAAGTTCAGTTTCAAGAATAAGACCCTTGAAGCTCCTATAGACCCAAGAGGAGCTTACTTCCCAGTCAAGCCAACAACTAAAGAAGCCAAGAAGAAGAATTCAAATGGGAAGAGAAAGAACAAGAACAGGAGGCAAGTAAGAAAGCAAGTCCAAGTAGTCAAGGCTGTCGAGTACAAGCATGACCACCTCTTAGCTTCACCATTCCTAATCAAGGAGGATC